>JASDQU010010799.1:275198-298660 GCA_032191745.1 Picea mariana | reverse complement strand
CCTTATACACTGTTGATCCAGGCGCTCCGATCATGACCGTTGGAGAGGTGCACCCTCGATTCCGGACCCCCCCCTCCGCTTAAAGGTAGAAAGGCGGGGGGCCTCCGAAATCCTATGTGCGTCGTTGATCCAGGCGCGTGAATCTCTGTCGTCCAAATTTTCTTGCCGCTTAATCACAAGTGCACTTGCGCCCCGAACTTATGGTAAATGGGGTTTTCACCCACTCCTTCGCATTCTAACCCCCCCCTTACTATAAATGTCGCTAACAGTATGGACTAGCTAGCCACCCATAAAGCCAAACTAGAATATTACCATAAAACCTTGGAATGTGTAAGTAGAGAAGGAAGAAGAATAACCCTTCAAGGGATCCAAAAACCTATCTCGATGAGACAAATATTAGCTCTTCAAATGAGAAAGTATTGCAGAAAAGGATGTCCACTATATGCAATACAGGTGTTGAAAACAATTGAAGGTGACAAACCAAGCCTCGCAGACCACCCTACACTGAGAGAATGCAAAGATGTATTTCCAGAAGAGGTACTGGGTCTACCTCCGAGAAGGGACATCGACTTCTCAATAGAACTTGCACCAGGAGCGGTGCCAGTGTCTAGGACACCCTACAGGATGAGCACACTCGAGCTAGTTTAACTTAAATTACAACTAAAAGAAATGATGGACAGAGGCTATATTCGGCCCATCGTGTCTCCATGGGGAGCACCAGTCCTGTTTGTGAAAAAGAAAGACGATACCCTCCGACTGTGTATAGATTATAGACAACTCAACAAGGTAACCATAAAGANGTGTCGTTGATCTGGGCGCGCGAATCCTTGCCGTCCAGATTTGGTTTCCATTTAAACATGGACGCATTTGCATCCCAAACTTAGGACAAGTGGGTTTTTAACCCATTCTTTGCATTCTAACCCCCTTACAAGAAATATCGCTAACATTTGGCTCCATGGGGGATAGAGTCATCCCTATGATGCTCTAATAACACTTTTGCAGATTCAGTGCCTTGCTGTTGGGCTATGGATTCGTTTATTAAACTGAAAACAAAAACAATATTTACAAGGCAAAAGAGCCGACTGCGGATCACAGAAAACATTTTTTCAAAAAGTGCCCATTTATTGGGCCACTAAAAACTTCTTTGCCTTCCATATCCTGCAACCTGTAAGTGTTGTTTGAAAATACTTCAAGGATATTGAAAGGCCCAAACTAGAGGGCATCAAAATCACTGTGCTTGCCCCTGTCCTGCCTGGGTGCGTCCCATTTGAGCACCAGATCACCCAGCTCGAATTCTTTCTTTTTGCTCTTCCTGTCGAAAGCCTGCTTGATCTTCTGCTGATGATTATAGGCCCTGTCCATGACTTGTTCTCTGGTCTGCTGCACTTCCACCATCTGATGTATCCTTCTGACCATATGGTCAGGTTCTCCTTCAAGGTCCTGGAGGAATTTCACCACAGATACGACGAGCTGAGTAGGGAACACAGCCTCTGCTCCGTAAACAAGTTGGAAAGGTGAGATGCCCAGGGAATTTTTTGTTGTTACCCGATCGACCCATAGAGCAAATTTGAGCTTTGAATCCTAGGCCCTTTTATTATCTTCCAATAATTTCTTAATGAGCTTGACCAGGCTTTTATTGGAAGATTCTGCCAGTCCATTCCCCTGAGGATAATATGGAGTAGAGTGAATCAGTGAAATCTCAAACTGTTCACAGAACTTGACCAGAGGCTCAGACCTGAAGGGGGGGGCATTGTCAGTGACAATCCTGCTAGGGCAGCCAAATATGGCTATGATGTCCTCCAGGAAGCTGATAATTTCTTTGTGAGAAGTACTCCTGGTGGGGACAGCCTCTAGCCATTTGGAGAAATAGTTTGTCGCAGTCAGGATCCATCTGTGTTGGCCACTTGAGGGAGGATGAATTTCTCTAATGAAGTCCAATCCCCACTGTTGAAAGGGTGCTAAAACCACTATAGGCTTTAATGGCAGAGATTTGAGTTGCTGCTTTCCCGAGAACTTCTGGCATTTGATGCAAGCTCTGATTTCTCTGCAGACATCAGGGAATAAAGTGGGCCAGTAATACCCATCTCGGAGGATCTTATGGGCTGTGGTATTCCAAAAATGATGACCCCCACAAAGGCCACTGTGAAAATCAAATGTGACCTGTTGGGCTTCTTGTGGGTCCAGACACCTTAAAAACACCCCTAGAGGGTCTTTCTAGTACAAGGTCTGGCCAATGAGGCAATATCTGACCGCTTTGAGCTTTATATCTCTTGCCTTACTTTTTTCCATGCCGTCAGGGGGCCTCAATTCTTGCAGAAAATACAAGATATCCTTGTACCAGGGGCATGCCGCTAGTGATAAAGCACCTTGGGAACTCTTGCTAGATGACTTGGCTTGCTCATTGATGAAGTTAACCCCCAAGGCCTTGCAATTGGATTCAACCAGCAATCTGGCCAAACCCTGCCCCTTTATCAACTTGGTGGGATTAATCTCCAGGTCAAAATCTAGGATCTTGGGGTTCCATTTACCTATCCTCCCATCTATGTCAGGTTGTATAAGAATGTCCTTCACAGAGGCTGAAGGAACGTATGCAGTGACCTTTGAGTGAAATACATAGACTCTGAAATCTTTGAGAGCTTTCACTAAGACATGGGCTTGTTTCTCCATGATCTCGTACCAGAGTTCAGCATCTCTCAACGCCTTGCTGTAGAAAGCAATAGGTTGCTCTCATCCTTGATCATTTTTCTGCAACAAGACGACTACTACTGTATCATAAGAAGCAAAAGAAAAAATCAGGAAATCTTTAGAATAATCATGACTGATTAGCACAGGTGCCTCAATCAACACCCTCTTTATTTGGACAAAATATTCTCTGGGTTCAGCAGTCCATTTCACTTCATTTCCCTTCCAGAGCATGGCTGTGATGTGTTTCACCAACTCAACAAAATTAGAGACAAATCTCCTCAGAAAATTTATCTTTTCCAAAAAGGCCTGAACTTCCTTCTTAGATCTGGGAAGTGCTAGGGTCTGAAGTGCTTCTACCCTGCTAGGGTCAATCCTTACTCCCTCTGCTGACACTATATGGCCTAACAACTTCCCTTCCTTCATAGCAAACAAAGAATTCTTGGGGTTCAGGGATAGGCCAAACCTCCGACACTTCAGGAAAACTTTCTTCAAGTGGCAATAGTGCTCCTTATCTGTCTTTGAGAAGACCGTGATGTCATCTAGATATATTACCATGAACTGGTGTTTTTCCCCAATGGAGGCTATGTCCATGGCTCCCTGAAATGTTGCTCCTACATTCATGAGTCCGAAAGGAATTTTGGCATACATGAATGTGCCCCAAGGAGTGGTGAAGGCCGTTTTTTCTCTGTCCTCAGGCATAACTGATATCTGATTGTAGCCAGAGAAGCCATCAATCATGGATATTCTAGATGCACCAGTGACCTTCTGCAATATATGTTCCATGTTGGGCAGGGGATAATTGTCTTTCCTTGAGCTTCTGTTCAGGTTCCTGAAATCAACACAGAGTCTGATTTCTCCACTCTTCTTTCTTACCGAAACCAAATTGACCACCCAATCAGAATATCTCAAGGGGACAATGATTTGGGCATCCAACAGCTTCTTCACCTCTTTCTCCATGACAGGTAGCAACATGGGGTTTATCTGTCTCAGCTTCTGCTTGAATGGCTTAGCCTCTTCTTTCAGTGGGATTTTGTGCTCAATGACTGATGTGTCATACATTTTGAGGTCTTCGTAGGTCCATGCAAACACATCAGCAAACTCTCTCAGCAACTCAGTATATTCAACCCTCTGCTCCTTGGTCAAACTCCTTGACAACTTGATGAACTTAGGCTTCTCTGGTGTGCCAATGTTGCACTCAGCTGTGTCAGCATCATCACCTGAAACTCTCCCCTTTATTGCCACATCATTCCCATCAAACAATCTCTCTAATGGGACCAGTCCCCTTGGAATGTGGTTGCTAGGTAATTGAATAATGTCATGCTTTGCTATTTTACTCAGCAACTCACCCCCATCCAACCTTTCCTCAGAGAAGAAATATTGATCGATATGCAGTTCTAAAAACTCTTCGATAGTCTCCAAGAATTTCTTGATCTCAAGATCATCCTCAAACACCTTCCATTTCTTGACATTGTCAGGTATGGAGGGCCTGTATTTTACTTCTACATCATACCTAAGCTTGGGCGGCAAGGGTACTTTGAAATTGCTTGTTGATGTAGCCAAGGAATCTGCCACTATATTCTCTTCTCTTGGGATGAAAGAAATATTAAATGCTGAGAAGAAACTGTCAATAAGGTCCCATACCTCATTTCTGTAATTCCTGAGTCGAGGATGCTTGGCCTGATAAGCGCTCCTGATCTGTTGGACTACCAACTCGGCATCTCCGAACACTGCCACCTCTTGAATTCCCATCTCCTTTCCGGCTCTTAATCCTATGATAAGAGCTTCATACTCTACCACATTATTGGTGGTTTTGAATTCCAGCTTGTATGACAGGGAAATGGTCTCCTGCGAAGGTGACACAAAAACCACCCCAGCTCCAGCGCCTTCTCGGGAACAGGCTCCATCAAAAAACATTTTCCAGATTGGGGTGATGGAGGGAGAAACTTCAGGGGAAACAGTGGGTTGCTTTCTGAGTTTCAGAGGAGGCTCGGGGGCATGGGTGAGCTGCAGTAGACTGGAGCCTAAGTCAGTGTCCAAGGCAAAGATGGGATGATTGGTAAGGTTGGCTTCATCACTGATTATGTAGGCCAGTTGGGCTTCCCTGTATAGTCTTATATGCTCCCCTCCAAACACTAGAATAGTGGCATATGTGAGATCCATCTGCAAGGTTCCCCCTAGTCTTTTTATCCAAGATATTGATAACAACATACCAAACTTAGGGGGGACATTGGCCACTACAATATCCATGACCACACTTTTCATGGGCAACTGAAACAAGGTCACAACCAGATCTTTAATAACTCCAAGACACAGAACTCTCCTGGAGTCAAAGGAATAGAGGTCATGGTAGGCTCGGATGACTTCCAATCCTAACTCTTCCATGACAGTTTTGGGCATGAGGTTGTGAGAAGCCCCTGAATCCATCAAGCAGTTGTGCAACACTTTATCATGTATGTTCATGGATGTGTAGAAGGGAGGGGATGAATCATCTCTATCTTCTACCATGGGACCTAGGACAACTGCAGGCTTTTCATCTTGGAGGTTTATGGAGTCTGTGGGAGGGTATGAGGCTTCGGATTTCAAAAGGTCAGAGAAGCATTTTTTGAACTCTTCATGTTTGATTAGTTCGGTGAGGGGCACAGGGATTCTGATCTTTTGAATCTCATGTTCGAAGTTAAAAGAAGATGTAAGCTTTGGGATTTCTCTTATTTCAGGAACATGATTATGGACAATGGGAGAGAGGGGTTGAGCTTTCTTACCTCTATGACTATCTTCTACTCCATTAGCGGGTTTCTCTGTTCTAGTGGACTGCTCAGGAATATCAGGTACTGCTATCTTTTTGTCGAACCTCAGGTTGTACCTGCCTCGGCTGCCGCTAACCTTGTCTCCCTTGCTCATTTCATTTAGATGTATGTCCATGAGAGACTCCTCATAAGATTCTTGAGTGAGATGAGAAAAAGGAGGAGTGTCTTCTACGCAGTGGATTTCAGAATCAAGCTCCTCTGTTTCTCATTCTTCCTCATCGGCCACCAAATGGTTATGAAAAGGGGCCTGAACTCTCTGGTCTTCTCTGTCTCTTCCTCTCTCTGTGTGCATAGTCGGGGGAGAAATATTATTTGGCCTCCTGAAACCTCCTTTAACTTCAGTGTTCTAAGGGCGCTTGTACATTTGCTTTCTTTCCACCTTCAATCTCTCCATCTCTTCAGATAGAAACTTCATCATCTTGGTCATTTCATCCATTTGAGGGTGGGGCAACGATGGGCCAGAAGTCGAAGCTTCATATATTCCCTTTATTTTGTCTGTGTCAGCTTTGTTCCTCAGTCTGTCAGCTGCTAATATGTTGGATTCCACTTCTATGGCCACGTCTTGCATTTGAGCTAAGGAAGTGGCTCTTCTTTCTCTCAATAATAGGCAGAAATCACGGTCAAATGCACCAGCATATGAAATTTGGGCTGAGGCCTCTGAAGGTTTTATCTCTGCAGGAATCTTATTATACATTTTATTGAATCTTTTGGAGAATTCAGAGACAGACTCTCCTTCCATTTTCTTTAGAGACCCAAACTCTGTCATGTAATACATGAAATCCTTCCTATCTCCCCACTGCCTTAGGAAGACACTATCCAGGGCTTCAATTCTAGCAATAGATCCGGGGGCCAAGCCTCTAAACCATTTCCTCACCTCGCCATCCAGGCTTTGGACAAAGACTCTCATCCAAACATCTTCATTTTCAATATTCAGGTTGTCTGCATAACTGTAGAAAGAAGCCAGGTGCTATTCTGCAGTTACGTCCCCTTCCCCGGTGAACTTGGGCATGTATTTCAAGTAGTCTCCAGTAGGGAGAGGATTTATAGGATGGGGTAGGATTAAGGGAGCATGCCTAGCAGCGACTATGGCATCCATTCTATTCAGAGGGGGATTAGCACCAGCCATAGGAATATTAGGTGGAGGAGAACTTGGAGGAGAAGGAGTTTGTGACAGGGCTACTGGGGATGAATCTGGAAGTGGAGTGGGAAACAAGAGAGGATTCAAGGAGAAGGCTAACGAACTCAAGTCAGCAGGTTCTCCTCTATGTGCAGGAGTGGGGAAATCTTCTATAATCCCGCGTCTACTCCAAGGAACAACTTCAGAGGAGAGGGGAGTGACAAGAATTTCTCCCTCCAGTCCCAGACCGGGAGGGGAAAACTCAGCAGGAACACTCCCAAAATTCAAGAAACGAGAAACCTCTAAAGGAGGTCTATTGAGAAACTGAGGAGGAGAAAAAGGATTTCTCACAGAAGGGGATGGCGTATTACCTATTTCAACGATGGAAACTTCTTATGCATAGTTCTTTCCTCTTCTAAGTACCACATCAGGGTCAGCTTCAAGTGTAGCTAGAGGCAGCTGTGGATGAGACCGCGTGTGTCTACCTCTGAAAGCCAGAATTAAAACAACGGGTTTGCTCCAGTGGAGTCGTCACAATGGAGTCGCCAGGTGCAAAGCAGAAATCTTCAAGTTCTGATATCTGATGCACCTTCAGAATCAGCTAATCGTTGTCGTTCAATCTCGGGGAAAATATTCAACTTCGATCCCTGGCAACTACGCTAGAAATGTTAGCGTCAGAAGTCACTCCTGGATTTCTTGCATGAGAAGAGCCCGACACCCATCAGTTTAATGTCACGATTTGTTTATAAAGGGGTGATCAAATGAGATAAATATTCGAGGAGATATCACTCTAACTCAGGGACTGGGTCTGGTACATAAGTAACAAAGGAGGTCTTGATCTAACTTCAGCCAGTGGGTTGATTAAAATTTGAATAGGTGGAAGACTTGGTAAGGAAGGTGAACAAACGGCTTTGGGCAATAGTCTTACGACAGTTTGCAGAAGAAAGACCCTGGATGCAAGGTCCTCTTGGTTCAGGGTCTCAAGAAACTGAGGGGGACTTGACTGGATCCTCCAATTCCAAGTCACTCAGCGCTGGGAAAATCACAAGAATTGATTAGAAACGACGTAACTGCTACAGTGATCCAACCTACATCATCCTATAATAGATACAACTCGACTGGATCCTCCAATTCTGAGTCGCTCTAACACAGTGAAAACAAAGACATGAAAGAAACTGACATTCATAAGGCAAGAAGTCTCAGAAGTCCATACATAACCAGATTAACAGTGCTTTATTAAAGATTTACAACCGGGAGCTTGGCTCAACCATAGATAGATACAAAAATGGCGAAAACGCCTTCATATACTCAGAACTAAAACATCAACAGAATCGAGATGTTGCATTGAAAGCTTTGAGTCTGCATGGCTTCTAACAGTCAACACCTGCTGTCTCTGAATGATCGTGCAACTTATGACAGACGCAATCGAACTCCTGACAGTTCCATAGGTGAATCGACGTGCCTTTAATTCACTGTCGGGCTTTCCCATTATGGCGGAGGCAATGTCTAACAACCACCAACTACTTCAATAACTGCTTCATTGGGATTGAGAATGGACCGACCAACTCGACACTTCTTCGACGTGGAAGACCTTTCGCGCTACCACCTGGATCAGCTGAATGGCCTGATGGATAGGCGGGGAGGCCAATGCGAGGGATGGTACGCATAACGGGAGTGGTGGCGTCACGACTACGAGGGTGTGATAAGAAGTGACGAGGCATTAGAGCGACGACAAGGGGAAGACACATGGCGGAAGGCAATAAGCGGAGGGGGCAGGATATGAAACATAATGGGCACACTTCCAGTGGGAGGCTGACATGGAAAGAGGCGGGGCACATGGCAAGCGATGGGTGGATGATGAGATGGGAAAGGGACCATACGAACCAGAAGAGGGGAGATGGACAGACGTCGGAAGATGAGGAAGGGGCTCGCACAGTTAGGTGGAGAACAGATGGCAAGATGACACGACAAGAAAGGGGGCCCCACGTTGATTAAACACAGAAAGGCAGAGGATGCCTGGATTGCCTATGCGTCATTGATCCAGGTGTTCCAATCGTAGCCGTCGAAGAGGTGCGCCCTCGATTCCGGACCCCCCCCCTCCGCTTAAAGGTAGAAAGGTGGGGGGGGTCCGGAATCACCCTGCGCGCCATTGATCTGGGTACTTAGATCATGGTCGTCGAAGAGGTGCGCCCTCGATTCCGGACGCCCCCCCTCCGCTTAAAGGTAGAAAGGCGGGGGGGCTCCAGAATCCTATGTGCGCCGTTGATCCGGGCGCGCGAATCCTTGCCGTCCAGATTTGGTTTCCATTTAAACATGGACGCATTTGCATCCCAAACTTAGGACAAGTGTGTTCTTAACCTATTCTTTGCATTCTAACCCCCTTACAAGAAATATCTCTAACAATTATAAAAAGATATATGTCCTATGTTTTGGATCGCTAACTCAGGTAATTACATATATAAAGTATGTTGGGGGGGCATGGACTGCCCATACTATCTATCTATCATGAATGGGACTTGAATCAATGAATTATGCCTTACCATGGAGTTACTCTACCACTGAGTTAAAAGCCCCCCCATAATATATTAATTAGTGAGTCTACTATGATATATGGATAAAAAATTGGATGCATATGATCCATCTATTTTTATATATATCAAGTTGAGAATATTTATTAGTAGCTCGTAGGTTTACATGAGAGGAGGGTGGGGATGGATATACTAGAAAATCCAGACTGAACTGATAGGAAGCGAATGGAGACAAGTTATGTTATGCCCAGAAACAATCAATATGTTCGTATTGCTAGAAGAGCCAAAGGATCAACGAGCTAGGTCTTATTGCAATTACTTCAAATGAGTTTGGATAATATTCTTTTTCAATTGGGTATGACTCTCACCATTCTGGGTGCTAGACAATTTGGGATGTGACTTTTCACACCAACCCTCTTACATGTGTTTAATGATTGGGGATCCAATACACTAAAAAATAATATAGAAGGTTCATACACTAATAACTTTGGGAAGGTGGGTTGGGATTAATACACATGAATAATACCTTCCTTGGACCCCCTCTTAGACCTTCCCCTCTCTTGTGGAAACTTATCCCCCATTACTCCATCCATGTCTATCTTGCAACTAACATTTCATTTTATTTTATTGCTACGATATACAATGTTTACATATTACATAGTCAGTCTTGTGACAATACATCATATTTACATCATACATCACTAAACTGGGGATTAAAAAATAGGGACAACTTTTCAAGATCAAAAGAAAACTTGGGCATATGAACAATATTGTTTGCATAAAGAATAAGGATGATGATTATTCCTACATCTTCGAAACATGCCTCTAGCTTGTCGATGTAAATTCCAAAAGGGTAGGAGAGAGGGGATAAACTAGCAAGATGTTTATGAATATGTTGAACACATGTAGGAAAAATGTTATTTTTATTGATATGTAGAAAGAGAGATAGTTTGTGAGATATATAGTCACAACTAGCAAAAACAACATATTCTTATTTCTCCTTCATCATGATGTCATATTATTTCTTGATTTCACTTGGAGATCACAGGTGTTAAGTGGATGGAAACTTCCCCCAACCCAACTTAGAGACCACAGTTCAATTTATAATGGGTTGAGAGCTACAGGATTAGGGGTTAATGCATTAGTGGTCCAAGGGTTGGGGGTTGGGGTTTAAAGGCTTAGGGTTTAAGCTAGGGTAATTAGGGGTCAGAGATAGGGGTACTTAAAGGTTTGGGGGTTTATAAGGGGTCAAGGGCTAAGGTATTAGGGGTTAACAAGTTATTGGTCATCCAAGGGTTAAGGGTACTTAGGAGTTGGTATTATATATAGAGAAACCAACTTAGTGGGTGAGAGAAAGAAACATATACAACAAATCAATGATGAATCTTGTGCAAATTATCAAGATGTATATGAATATGTTGAAAAAATATAGGAAAAACATTAATTTTCTTGACATGTAGAAAGAGAGACACTTTGTGAGATATATAGTCACAACCAACAAAAACAATATATTGTTATTTCTCCTTCATGATTATGTCATATTATTTCTTGATTTCACTTGGAGACCACAATTTTGAAGTGGATGGAAACTTCCCCCGACCTAACTTGGAGACCAAGGTTTAATATATAAGGGGTTGAGAGCTGATGGATTGGGGGTTAACACATTAATGGTCCAAGGGTTATGGGTTAGGGTTTAAGCTGGGGTAATGAGGGGTCAGGGATATGGGTACTTAATGGTTTAGGGGCTTATATGGGGTCAAGGGATAAGGGCTTAGGGGTTAATAGGTTATTTTCCATCCAAGGGTCAAGGGTACTTAGGAGTTTGTATTCTATATGAAACAAATAGCTTAGCCGGTGAGAGTGAGAAACAAAGACAACAAATCAATGATGAATCTTGTGCAATTTATCAAGATGTTTATGAATATGTTGAACAAATATAGGAAAAATGTTACTTTTTTTTACATGTAGAAAGAGAGACACTTTTTGAGATATATAGTCACAACAAAAAAAAATGACATATTCTTATTTTTCCTTTATCATTATGTCATATTATTTCTTGATTTAACTTGGAGACCAAGAATGTTAGGTGGATGAAAACTTCCCCCAGCCCAACTTGGAGACCAAGGTTTAATTTATAAGGGGTGTAGAGCTGAAGGATTAGGGGTTAACACATTAGTGATGCAAGGGTTAAGGGTTAGGGGTTAAGGGGTAATTAGGGGTCAAGGATAGGGGTACTTAATGGTTTAGGGGTTTATAAGGGGTCAAGGTCTAAGGGATTAGGGGTTAAAAAGTTATTAGCCATCCAAGGGTTAGGGGTACTTGTGAGTTGGTATTCTATATTGAGCAATTAGATTAGGTGAGAGCGAGAAAAAAAGATAACAATCAATGATGAATCTTGTGCAATTGATCAAGATGTTTATGAATATGATGAAAAAAATATAGGAAAAATGTTACTTTTCTTGACATCTAGAAAGAGAGACACTTTGTGAGATAGATAATCACAACAAAAAAAATTAGCCTATTCTTATTTATCCTTCATCATTATGTCATATTCATTCTTGATTTCACTTGGGGACCACACCTTTTAAGTTGATGGAAACTTTCCCACAACTTGGAGACCATGGCTTATAAGGGGTTGATATCTTATATATCCCTCTGATCCATAACCCTTAACCCACCCCTAACCTATAAACCATTAACCCTAACCCTTTAATCCCTATCCCCTAACCCCTCATACCCTATCCCCTTAATCCTTAACACCTTAACCCCATTCCCCTTAATCCCTTAAACCCCTAACTCTTAATCCCTTAACCCCTAAACTCTTCAAACCTAAACCCTTAACCAATAACCCATGACCCCCTAAACCCCTAAACTATTAACCCCTAACCTGGCCTAACCTGTTAATCCCTAACCATAACCCCTTAAACCTTAAACCCATAACCCCTAAAACCCCATTAACCTCTAAATCTCTTAGGACCTAAACCCACTAAATCTACGTTAAACCCTAACCTATTAACCCCTAACCCATTAACCACTTAGCCCTAATTTGGCCTTATTAAGCCTTAAACCGCTAAAATCTTAACCCCTAAACCCTTACACCCTATACTCCTAAACCTTAAACCCCTTAACCATTAAATGTTACCTTAAACCCCTTAACCACTAAACCCTAATTAAAATCTACATCTTATGTCTACTTATTTTGTTCTTAACTTACTCTGAATTTGTTGTGTACGTAGAATATATCCATAAAGAAAAAATAATACATTATTTTTCTTCTACATTTAACATATAAACATTTACAAAAACAATCTGCAATATATAGACATATAATGAATAACTTACCAAGGGACGATATTCATGCCCACCTTCAAGGTGTCCATACCCTCTACAATGTCTTTTAGTTGTTTTTATTAAAAGTCTCCTTCTATTATATCCCCTGCATATTTTACAAGGGAAATAACATTTTTTATCACCCAAAGCCTCTAATGCAGATCCCACGTCTTCTTGTCCTCTTGGAGGAATCTTATGTGATAAAAAATTAACCTTACCAAACTTTTAGCGATGATTATGTTCAAAAATTAACCTTAGTAGTTTAACTATTTGTAATGCAATTAAAAAAATAAAAAAATTATGTATTCTGACCAAAACATTTCCCCTATAACCTATGCAAATTGTCGCTAGTTGAATGTCTCTAATATTTCAAACTTTTTTAATAATATATCACTTTTTTGTTGGACTTCCGACAGATGTTGACCAGAGAGACATTTAACGAACAAAATTTTTGACTTCGTCAAATGTCAATATGGCATCATTGACCTAGTCAACTATCAGATATTTGATGATAAAGCCCCTTTTTTTAGATATTCGATGAACGTCAGGGATTTTTTAAAAGGAATACAAAAAATGCAAGTAAAATCCGATAGTACAACCAATTTTATCGGTACTGTCAGAATACGACATCAATCTTTCCACCCATATGTAGTAGTGAGTCTGTGGAAATGAAGAGACAACAAGTTTGCAATTGGGGGCATGTCTGAGGTGCACCACAGGTGGCTGCATAGATGGTTGTGATGGAGAGTCTTGGTGACAATATGTGTATGCGTCTCTTGGTGAGGTAAGGCGAGTTATTTGACTCCACCCTGTTGTAAATCGAGTCGGTAGTTCTCATATTGTAATTGTTTCACAATAACAAATACCTAGTCATGTATTAGGCACGGTCTGTGCCACCCATACTATATATGTGTTTGTCTTTTGTTTTTTCCACATTTCTCTTGGTTTCTCATGGATGTTTGCTTATATATGACTAAGTTTTAAAGTAGTTAACAAATTTAGAGTTTCACTAGAATACGAGTGTGACTCGCCGATAGCCTAGAACATAGTATGGGTATGCTTTAGGTGAAGAGACGTAGTTTATATGATGTAACCTTGGTGTTTCCAAGTAACCAAGTGATAAATTTTGTTGTGCCACATGCCCTCAAGAGGTGCACAATCATAAGATTCAACTAGGAACACTATGTGGATGTGACAATACGCATGATATAAGATAAATCGTCGAGAAATCTTAGTTGCTTGTGTAATTCCCCTAATACTAAAACCAACAATTAAAAATTTTCTGATACCAATTAAATGAAATCCATGCATGCTAAAAACACCCATGCAACTAACAAAAATTTTAAAATATGAATGCAACTAAATTAACATTTTCAAAGTAGCATATAAATGCTTAAAACTAAGAGTTTATGCACAGCAAATAAATCCCATAAATAGGAATAGAAAAAAATAAATAAAGCAACTTATCTTTTATCAGCAAATGTGAAACTAGATGCATAGGAAGAACATTCCACCCAACCATAGATTTGTTGTTGCAAATATTAGTAGGAAATCACCCCCAAGATGGGACTAAGAATCCACAAGAAAATCGTGTCTCTCTCTATCCACTCAAAACCCAACATAATCCAAAGCAAAATAATTTTTCTACAACTATCCCATTCCACTTTCTCTCTTCTCCTCAACCTACACAACTGAAGAAATGGGATCTCCCTTCACCGCACAAAGTCTCTCAGGCCTTCCCGGTTTCCTCTAGGGCTCTAACACAGTTTGGATAATAATTTCTCTTACTGGGGACTCTAGGGATGTCAACTACAATAGTAAAATCTCACAACAACAAGCTCACTTGGTACTACATTGATCTCTCCCACTAAATCTCACTCTATAGGCCTAACAACCTGCTTCTTCATGAATTTATAGCTCCAACAAGCTACAACACATGCCCACTATGGTTGTCTTTAAGCTTCAACACTCTTCACTCCCTTGTTGTCCTAAAAGATGAATGTAAAAACTACTTACCATACCCATATGAATTTTCTTTTCCCAAAGTTGATTGTACTTAGCCTCCATTATCTCATAACTATGGAATGTGACTTTTCACACCAACCCTCTTACATGTGTTTAATGATTGGGGATCTGATACACTCAAAAGTAATATAGAAGGTTCATATGTACTAATAACTTTAGGAAGGTGGGTTGGGATTAATACACATGAATAATCCCTTCCTTCGACCCCCTCTTAGACCTTCCCCTCTCTTGTGGAAACTTAGCCCCCATTACTCCATCCATGTCTATTTTGCAACTGACATTTCATTGTATTTTATTGTTATGATATACAATGTTTACATATTACATAGTTGGTCCCGCAACAATAAATCATATTTACATCATACATCACTAAACCGAGGATTATTAAAAAGGGACAACTTGTCAAGATCAAAAGAACACCTCGCCATATGAAAAATATTGTTTGCATAAAGAAGAAGGATGATGATTATTCCTACTTCTTCCAAACATGCCTCTAGCTTGTCGATGCAAATTCCAAAAGGGTAGGAGAGAGGGGATGAACTTGCCTAACTCCTATATTACAATAATTTCATTCAACCAACTCTTAGTGTTCCTAAACGTAGTATTAACATTCTCATACAACCTTATCCAAAAATCTCTCAACTCAAAAGGAACCTCTAAGTCTTCTAATATATTACAAAGGTTGTTTCTAGGTACCCTCTCAAAAAATTTCCTAAAATCAAAGAAACAATAGATATTGTTTTTTTTTTCCCTTTCTTTCAACATTCCTTTGCAACGATCTTAAGAGTAACTAAGTGTTCCATATTTGAACAAGTTCCACTACAGTGGCGATGTCCCTTCCCTGCCAAAAAGTTTTTGGTGCATAGATTTGAATTCATGCATAAGTTTGAATTACAACATTACATGTTAGCATCTTGAAGATGCTTATACCAATACCAAAATTGCATTAGCCTATGTTCCTAAAACTGGTGTTACAGGTGAAGTGGTGGGGCATTACTTATCAAAATTACCTAAAATATATATATTCATAGTAGCAATGCAAATTATACTAAAACCAACAAATAATGACAACCTCTTGTTATAATATAAGCCAACAAATTTCTCTTAAATAAATCATCAACCAATTATGATTTATTCTATAAAATAAATACTCAATACAATTGAAAGAAGATGTGTTAAACAAATGTCTATATAGTATTGAGCTTAACAATAAATTTTGAAATTACAATGTTGTATGTTAAATTATTTATGAAAAATATAACAATTATGTAAAAGAAAGATAAAATTAATGGATTTTAAGTACCAACAACTTAAAAATTTATGAGCCTGAAGTTTTTTCTTATGCCACCATCTCACATAATTATTAAAATTAATAGTTATAAAGGTTAACATATTACTATACACTGAAGAGATTATGTGCTTAAATAGAAATATAAGCTCAAGTAATCCTCCACTTATCAAATTTTTATTAATTTTTAATGCTTTGACACCATTAGATAATGTCTCAAAAAATTTGATAATGTAACTTTATTCATTACCATATGAATAACGACCATACAATTATTTTCTCATATTCTAAAATATGATGGTATTTGACTAGATGCGATTATTTTGGTTTTATACAATATTCATTTAACTTTAGTTGTATTCTATTTTATTAATATTCATTCTGAAATAGTCTCTCTCTCTCTCTCTCTCTCTCTCTCTCTCTCTCTCTCTCTACATACATACATACATATATGTGGGACCAAACCTTTAATGTATATTGTTACTAGGTCTAAGAATTTGCAATCAAAACTATTGGTGATTTTAGGGGCTAAATTTCTCTCATAGGCTAATTTTATAGGATAAAATGATTTTACCTTAAAAATAGCCAAACTTTTATACAAACTGTATAAAATCCTTAGAAATTTGAATATTTTTACAAAAATATCTCCAAACATTTAATAGTTGACATATGAAGGATTAGTAAGATTTGTGAAGGTTTATACATTTTAAAATAAATTTCCATCCTTAAAATCATCCTTGATCAAAACATATAATTACCATGAGCATGAATTTACAATCAAAATAGTTGCAATGTAATTAGTTCTTTAAAAATGGCCAAAAATGAAAAAGTTTAGTATTGGTATAGAAGTATATGTCATTGGAGTGGTTAAGATCTCAATTTTCATTCACTATGCATGCATCCAACTCCAATTTGCATCCACTATGGGTGCATCCAACTCCACCCACTTCATTGTACCAGAGATTCAATGGTCCAAATTATTGTTAAAGAGATTGGAACTCGTGTAGAGGGAGAAGGAAATGATGGAACTTTGTTCATGAATACAACCATCTATGCCAATTATAGAGAGTTATAGAGACAATATAGCTAGCCTATATACCCAGAGGAAGAAATATAGTATATTAGGAGATAAGAAATATGGAGATGGAAAAAAGAGGCTCCAAAGAAAGGAGAAATCAAACTAGAGTGAATACCAAAGCTAAATGGTGATAATTGTAAATTTCCTTACAAATTTAGTTACAAGATCATTAAAAAAAAGTGTGGCAGCATTTCACTTCACATCCAATATATGACATCACATGTATTTATTCCAATGACATGAATTTAATGACTCAATGAATAGATGTCATAGTTATCTAAGATTAAAACTCCAAATTTAGGTTATCTATGCTTGGAAAAAAATGCATTGTGTGCGTGTTAAAACTCAAAAACTCAAAATTTAGGTATAATCTAAGATTGAAAAATTGCAATTGGTTAGAGCTTCTTCACAAGACATGAATCATGTGTGATAAAAGTAATTTAAATATTATGAAAAAATATTTATTTTGTTAAAGGAAAACTAATGGATATGAATCAAATGTTATAGTCCAGGGGAGAGACTAATAATAGATTCTAAAATTGGCTTAGTCTTTAGCCCATTTTTTGTGGTTTTCTAACCATATACTAATTTTGTTTTTTTTTATAATTTTTCTCTATTAATATAACTTGTTAAAACAAGGTTAATCATAATGATTCTATAATTTGAGCATTTGTTTTTATCTCCATTTTTAGAATAGGATTAACTCACTGGAAACCCTACTTAACTTAGATATTAAAGAGCTTGTGAATGTGAAATTCCAATTTTAGGGTTTCTACTTGATGGGATTCCATATCTTTTGCTCTCCCTTTTATAATTCATTTAACTCCAAACTCTATGCCTTCTAAAATATGAACAAGTAATACTTTGCAATAAAAATGTAAATATTATTTACAACAATAGGGAATTCATAGAGCTTCTTCAAGTATGAATTCCAATCCTTGAAGGAATCTTGTTATTTTCATTAGTTTTCCGAATTAAAATTTGCCTCCAAAATATTTTAGAATGAAATTTAAAAATGTGTAAAAACTTATATATATGCTTTGTCTAGGGGTTTTATATTCTTAGCCATTCAATTTTTTTTTTATACATTTTAAAAAATACTTGTTTTTAAGTTATAGATTTTTTTTAGATTCTCTAGATTTTTTTTAGATTCTCTTTACTTAAGTAAAAAAGGATAATAAAGTGAAAAAATAAATAATATGAATTCATTTTTATAATAAAAAATTTTAAACATAATTTTATTATTTTTATAGCATGATATCAATCCATTTTTATTTAAGAGAAAAAAAAATAGAAAAACAATTATACCATCCAAAATTAATTTAAAACAAGATTTAATTTATTAAGAACATTTTAATTATTATATATTCTATGAAATTTTAAAATTTTATATAATTTTTTCCAATTTTATTTTATAGGCTTGGCTAAACTTTTTACCTTAGACGTACCTCCACTGGTTTCTCCCCCTTCGGCAGACGTACCTTCATTGGTTTCTTCTTCGCTGTTGAAACCGTGTAATGAACCAACCGTGTAATAAACAACAAATATATTATATTTTAACATTAAACAACAAATATATTATATTTTAAATGAAGTTATAAAAACAAATTCAATATTATAATTATTTTAATTTTAATTTTTAAGCAAATTCAATATTATAATTATGTTTATTGATTTTAAATAAATTTATAGAAATGAGATTGGATAAAGTAACTTTAAGTAAGTAGACTAATTGCCAACAAAATAGCCTTGGTTGTCTTTATTCTTAAAATTAATTTTGATTCAAATTCAATTTACATTTTCATTTTTTCTATTAACCAAAATTGTAATATTTTCAAATTTACATTTTCATTTTTTCAAAATTACAAATTAAATATAATTTATAATTTTAAAATTAATTTAAATGATTTAAATTACAATTTCAATAATAAATTATCAAATTTCATTTTAACAATAAGAAATAAATCATTTAATTTAAATAGAAAACACTCACTTGTCTTCCTCTAATGAGAGCTACTTATCATTTTAACTAAATCAATAAAAAATAAACCATTTGATTTTTCAATAAACGAAACCAATAAAAAATAAACCATTTGATTTTTCAATAAACGAAACTAATAAATCATTTAATTTAAATAAAAGACGGTCACTTAAGTCTTCCTCTAATGGGAGCTACTTATCATTTCAACTAAACCAATAAACCAAAAAAAATAAACCATTTGATTTTTCAATAAACGAAACCCATTGAAAAGTCTTATTCTAGAGCTACACAAATTCTTTTGAGATGTTTGAGAAAGTAACTATTTTCATATAGAATGCCATAGTTCAAGTCCTATCCGTAAGTTCATATCCATCAAGTTGCCAAACACTTCTATTTGCAACGTTCATTTGTCAACACTTTATCATTTTCATTGGTTTGTTGTAATTGTTGATGTCGCCCTGCCCCATTGATTGGTTGTGCATATACATCTATGTTAAGTTAAATTTGATTTAATAAAAGAGTCAAAGTTGTTAGGTGAATATTAGTGGTTTTGAACATATGGTTTTGATGACCAGTGGTTTTAGAGTTCATAAAGCGGTTTTATAGCCCATAGATTGCATGTTATGAAAGTCTTTAAAAGACTAGTGATACTCTATTGTAATGAGCCTAGAGTTGAGTGATGAAGGCTCATTTGGATGGGGGCTAGGAGACCTAGGTGATAGAGGAAGCATGTGTGATTCCCGGATACCTTGACTTTGAGGGAGGTTTGACTGGTCATGGGAAATATCAAGTCAATTTTGTGATTCTTGGATACCTTGACTTCGTTGCTGACACCTCCGCTAACCTGAATGCACAACGATATTGCGATTATGTTTGGGTCTCTCGATCGTCTAGGCAGGTCGGGACATAGCTATGGTGTCACTCCTAGAGGTATATATAAACAATGGTGATTTCGTTTTTATATTATTTATTTGTTTGCTCATTTATTTGCTTCCTCCTCCAAGACCAACCAGAGCGAGAACATCTCTATCATGCAGTTTGCTTTATTATTTAGATAGTATTATGTCTACTTTGTTCTAATAGCCCTATGAGATCAGTATGAAAAAACATTGTTTGGTTTTTCAGGGAGGAGTTCCACAAAACATTCAGACAAAAGAATCTCCATGGCATAGGAGTTACAGTAGTAATGCTTCATTTCTCTGTTACCTTTTGACATTTTTCATACTATATATGTACTGATCTAATTTGTTTAGGCTACCCATTTGAGATTTATGTAGGGTTCTAATTAAGAATCATCAAGGTTTTTTTCGCAAGTTGCTAAATCTTGTTGTGAAAAGTGGCAAGAAATGAGCGATGTTGTATGTGCTTCTCTCGCTTTTTCTTTAAAGAAGTCTTTGGCTTTATTGAGTTTTAGTCTCATGTTTGTCATGGTTTTTCATTCTGTAGATTCTTCAGGATACAAAGCCAACAATAAAAATCAAAGCCATTACAACAATATATATTAGATATGAGTTCAACATGTAATTTGAAAAAATTAAACACGTTTGTCATAATCTTTACTTATATAAATATAATCTTTAATACAAATCAATTCTATACATTACAAATAGCATCAGACATAAATTTTAAAAACAAAATAAAATGAACCTTCCCACCATATATAGACAAAGCTGCCAATTACAGCAAGTTATTTTAGACTCTGTTCAGATGCATAGGATTTCATTTTTGAATTATATATATATATGAATGTTGGCTGGCAAGGAATGATGGAGTGTGTAAGTGTTTGTTGGAAGTTGGACTCCCATTCTTTTCTTCTATTGGTAATTTATTGAATATTCCATATCCGGAGGAAAAACGAAATGAAGAACTTATGGTTTTTGATATTTATGTATTAAGTATAAGAATGTTGATAGTTTAGTTTAAATGGTTGTGTGATGAAGTATTATCTTTCAACCCTACGTTTTATTTTTGTATGTTAAGACATAATTTTAAAAAATTTAATGGACAAGCAAGAATATCTTAATCAATGTGGGTGGCTCATTTTCCTCTATTCCTCTCAATCAATGTGGAAACATATTTTCTATTAAATCTTAGTTAATAAAGCACTACTCTTTGCAAGAGATTCTCATGACATCACCACACACCTTAATTTACAACATTGCAATGACTTGAAACAATGAAACATACCATAAAGAAATCACAACACACCTCCATCTACAACATTTCAATGAGTTGAAACAATGAAACATAGCCACAAAGAAATCCCTCTATGACCCCCACATAGACCATTTTTGTTTAGCTCTCAATGCCTTTTTGGTGAACACAATTGTAGTTACATATCGTAAGATAAGAAACCTAACAATAAAGGTCCAATAACGTGTTGAAATTTGATTGGCAAAATGTTTCTCATGGAGCATTTTACCCATCAAATACTATTAGGACAATTTATAATTACTTGTAAAAAAACAAGTAATTTGTCAAATATATTGTTTCTCAAGTTGCTAAAGCTTGTTGTGAAAAGTGGAAATAAATGAGCGTTGTTGTATGTGCTTCTCTTGATTTTTTTTAAAGAAGTCTTTGGCTTTATTGATTTTTATTCTCCTGTCTGTCATGGCTTTGTATTTTGGAAAAATCTTGTCATTTTGTTGGTCGTACAAAGTTTTATTTTTTTTGAAGTTTCATTAGGTTGTCGAGTACTTTTGGTAGTAAGCTCTAGAATTAGAATCATCACAGCACAAGGCCAACAATAAGACTCAAAATCAATTCAATAATATATTAATTATGAGCTCAACATATCACTTACAGAAATTAAACCCGTTTGTCATAATCCTTACTTATATAACTTATATAAATATGATCTTTAATACAAAGAAATTCTATACCATATAAATAACATCTAGACATAAATTTTGAAAACAAAAGAAAATGAACCTTCCAACCATATTGACAAATATGCCAATTGCAACAAGTTATTTCAGACTGTGTTTAGATGCATAGGATTTCGTTTTTGAATTATAGTTTCTACACATTCATATGCAAAGGATTTAATTTTTGAGTCATAGTTTCTGCACATTCTTCTTGCTGGTTAATATTATCTTAGCAACATTAAAAATTTAAAATGTTATCTATTTTTAATATGTTACTTTAAGGTATTATCATAAATATTTTTATGCAAAGCACAAACTCAATCATATATATATATATATATATATAAAGATAAAGTACAAACTCAATCATAAATATTTTTCATATGTTACTTTAAGGTATTAGCATAAATATTTTTATACAAAGTACAAACTCAATCATATATATATATATATATATATATATATAAATTACAAACTCAATCATAAATATTTTTCATATGTTACTTTAAGGTATTAGCATAAATATTTTAATACAAAGTACAAACTCAATCATATATATATATATATATATATGATTGAGGAAGTGGTTCAAAGCCCTCCCAACAACAAGCATTCAAGACTTTGCCGCATTCGAAATGTCTTTCATTACTAGATGGGGAGACAAAAACAACCCCTTGCAGTTGTTGACACAGTACAATAATATGAAGAGGGTGTTGAAGGAGATGGTGCAAGAATTCTTAGCCCGTTTCATGAGGGTGTATAACTCAATTCTCACAAAAGTCTAGCCACCCCCCGGGGCTGCACAGCTACGATACGTCGATTCCTTCGACAACGATTTCGCCTTGCTATTGAGAGAAAGAAGATCAGCAAATCTAGACACCATGATGAGCGACGCAATCGAAGTTGAGGTAAATCTGATGGAATTGGGGAAGATCAAACAAAGATTCAACAGAGGTGATGAGAAACCCCAAGGGGATGCACAACCATCGACATCTCGGTCCTCAGATGACAAATTTCACTTGATGATGAAGATGATGGAGAAAATGATGGAAAGAATGTCCATGGGAAACAGACTTGTTACCCGAGAAAAACATGACTCCCAACACATAAATCAGAACCTCAAAAGGGGCCAGGTCCCTCGGATCAGATAGAGGGAGTAGAGAGACCAGGGTGACCAACAAACAAGGCCTCCGTTCTAAAATGATTACGCAGACGAGGATTTTGATCATATATTCCAAGACCAAATGCATTGTTGAAATGACAAGGACACGCGTGTGTTTTTGATGAAGGGAGAACATGATTCATACATGAGAAAAAATGACAATATTATGCTTGAAACCGACGACACACTCTCCTGGGAAACAAAAGAATTCAGGAAAGGTTATCACAATGCCATCATGCAATTTTAGAAACAATACAACCTTAGGAGAAAGAAGGCGCCTATCGAACCTCAGCAGACAAATCCCATAAGGAAACCTTCGGCGGATACCCCTTCCACAAGCCACCTGAAGCCAGAAAACTCAACCAAGGATGCGGTTGAAAAGGAAAAGTCAAAGGAGGAGGCCCCAAAGAAAGTGTCAGAGGCAAGTCGGGAAACACATGGCATGTTGATACTAAGAGGGGGGTGAATTAGTATCAAGTACAATTTAAAACCTTTTTCAACTTATAATTAAACCATTCAATTATATCCAATGAGAAATGAACAATGGTATAAGAGTTACACCAATACACCACAATACACCATGCACAATATATGAGA
>JASDQU010010799.1:226190-266230 GCA_032191745.1 Picea mariana | reverse complement strand
ATAAGAGTTACACCAATACACCACAATACACCATGCACAATATATGAGAAATAATCAATAGTTTTTGTTCAAGGGAAGTAATGACTTCCAAAGGTAGCTACAGCTTCCAAATGTAAAGGGAGGGATAAATCTCCAAGAGGAAGATACAATCCTCCAATATAAAGAGAGATCTGAACTCTCTATCCTTTCCCCTTCCTTCCACCCAAGAATATATGAGAGATAATAAAACTTTATTCAATTCTGGTCTGTTCAGAAGACCCGACTTGTACAACATGCCCCGCGCTCAATATTTAACATCTAATTCTGCAACTCGCACACAAGAAACTAAAGTCCGTAATATTTCCAATGGAAGTGGTCCCACTTCATTTGGAGTCTGTATGAAAAAGTTATGACTGTTTTACTCGGAACACCTGTTTTTTGACTAGTTTCAGGACTGGTCACAAGCCCTATATTCCACAGAGTATATCTCCATAATTATATCGAATCAAGAGCTGAATTTTTTACCAGAGGTACCTTGATATGTCTTATCACTACCATAGCGAGTTCACCATCTGAATCGTTCTAGAAAAAAAGTTATGGCAAAAATGGTAAGATGACCTGAAAATAACATACCTTAGAACACATCACCAAAAGACTTCATCCTCCCTTGAAATCTGGCCTTCTTTTACTTCTTCTTCTCTCTGAAATTCAACTTTTCTCAAATGAATGTATAATGATGTTTATTTATACCATTTATGTCACTTCCTTTTAACATTAGGTCCGACCTGACACTTTCTTATTTTGTAATTCTTTTCTTTAATTGTCTTCAGGGCCTACATGTACAATTCACTTTGTCATCTTCAAAAATTCATTTCTCCTCAACCATGAGGATCCACGTGACGTGCCACATACCACCAGAAAGAGCATGATGTATACTATCCATCCATGGGTGTTATATATACATGTGCATTTTCCTTCATGTCCAAATAACTTCATCAATCTTCTGGTCCAAAACCCATGACTAGGGTTGACATCAATGACAACAACCAATCTTCCAACATGGCAAAGAGGTAGAAAAGGTCTCTCCCCCCTTTAACTTTGATAATGAAATGGCCAAGGTCAAAATCTGTGTCCCATTCAACGAACTTATCAAAAAGGGTGAGTATTGGGAGAAGATTATTAAAATGCTAAAAATGGGAGAAACCCCTGACACTTTGAACATCCAAGACAATCACCCTGCTATTTTATTTGGTCTACACGTAGAGGAGACAAATGATACTGAGGATGTTCCCCCATTTTATGTTAATCTCAAGGTCCATGACATGACCCTCCATAATTCCATGCTGGATTCAGGCGCGTCGCACAACCTCATACCAAAGGTGATCATGGACGAGATGGGTTTGGACATCACCAGGCCCTATAAGGACCTTTTTTCTTTCAATTCGAGGAAAGTCAAATGTTTGGGTCTCATCAAAGACTTGGTCGTGTCGCTGACCCAAATTCCTTCAAAGAACATGGTTATAGATGTGGCCGTGGCCGATATACCCCATAATTTTGGAATGTTGTTATCCAGGTCGTGGGCTGCGAAATTAAAGGGAAATATGCAAATGAACATGTCATACGCTACCATTCCTTTCTTTGTCTAGGAGAGACGGTTATATAGAAAAGTACTACTGAAGTACAAGGTAAGCAGTATTCCTAGTAAAGCTCGATGATAGAAAGTTTCACTTGTTTTAGTTGTTGATATGGCTCACGAACATATGTTCCTTCGACATCTGCTCTCCTCATCCTGCTCCATATTTCTCAACTTGTACCTTCGACAGGTTCTAGCCGAATGACGCGCATGAGAAATTCTTCGGCAACCGACTTTGCACGTGGTTCGCTCAAGACTCAGGCTTCCCCAACTTCATTGTTTTTCCTTGGCCTGCCCCTTCTCTGGGGTATTTGATGTTGGGGGATAGGGCTTCCAACGTCTTTCCTTCCTGCACAGCCTTTCTCGCTCGATCCCTCGTGTGATATGATATTATCCTTTCCACGAGCGGAGGGAAATCTCCCTTTGGATCTTCGAGAATGCCTGCTGTGAGCAAAAATGAATCCCAGTTGCTTCTCGACCATTCTAACTCCTCAACTACCAACAATTTAATCAATGAGATATGAGATAGTTTCCTTTTCGGCTGATCAACTTCATCCCAGGTGTTGTCCGCCATCTCTTGGAGGCTCTGGTGTAAGAAAAAGGGTATATTTAATGGTCTCCTTCTCGTGAAGTGCATCGACAATCTAATGTGATGCGAATGTACTCTGTTGAAACTCCCCTCAAATGTGAGATATTTCCTAATTACTCCAAGGAGTTTATGAAAAGGTTCCTACAAATACCTACTTGGAACGCCCGTCTCGACCTTCCCACCTAAATAGTATCTCTTGATGAATTCTTCATGGCACTGCACATCCAACGACATGCATTTGAACCACCTTTCTTAATGTAGAGGGATCTTCATCGCGGTCGACATAGTTTATTTTTTTACCTGGATAGTGACACCCACAATCACCGTGCGGAAATTGTCGAAACTGAGTGCCAACTACTCATTTAGTCTCATATTAAATTCTTGGATTTTCCTACAAAAGGCCATGCACCCGAACTGTTCAAAGGACGCTCTGACCTCTGGATCTTCATTGATCAACGTCAATTTTGGGGGCTCGAGCTCAGCGCTTCTTCCACTTCGCGCACCCTTCCTTATATTTTGGGAGGTTTCCTTGCTGCAACACATATTTGTTCTACGCGCGATGGATTTGGCACAGGCCCAAGGTAGCAATCATGATCAAACTAGGCTTGTGAGAAGGACTACAAACAGTGCATGAGCTTGGCTGGTGAAAAAAATGCATGCAGAAAAACCAGAATTTATAACAGAGCAGGTAGGAGGTGGAATCATGCCAAGGAACATTGAATTCATGGGGACTAGATGTTTCGAAGCGAACTGGAGATTTACCGTAACACATATGCGTGATGAGTACACTTCGGGGCATGTGAAGTACAACTGATAAGGGCTGCAAAGCATATGTGATACGAGTGCTGTGATTTTTCATTCTTTCAACCTTCATGTTAGGGTCCTAACCCGCACATAGGTAGAACAATATATTCGGATGTAATAAAGGTCAATATTAATAAGGCCTTTCAATAAAATAGAATAAGGCGGATGTAAGAAGACCTAATAAAATCTTCCGCTTCTAGAAGGTTCTTCCTCTAGATGCTTCTTTTTAGTATAAATAGGAGTCGAGGGTATGAGAACCCTAGCTTGGATATTACTGTAATAGAGCTCTACTCAACTGGAGGTTTCCCCCTCGAAGAGGCCCGTGAACATTGCTTTCAGATTAAAAGTGTTATTTATGTTATTATTCTCATATCATTTCATTGTTATTGTGGTGAATGTTCTGGTTATATTGTTGTTATTCTGCCATTACTAGCATTTTATTTCTGTTTTTCATACATTTATATCTTGTATATTGCAAGTGGTATCAGAGAACTTTGCTCGGTAGAAAGTGTGGGTTAATTTTTTTTTTCAGGGTAGATATGTATTCCAGCGTCTTTAAGCCATAGAGATCTGTCGTTACATGCATAAACCCGTGGTTGAGGGATTCATACACATAGGAAATACAAGTGGTAATTAAGCAGACATATGTTGGCCACCCTTATAACCCCTGTTGGTACCCCTTCGAGTGGTAGTGCATTAGACAACACCTGTGTACGAATTGACCTAGATTACCTGAATTCCTCTTTAGATAAACTGATCGACCGCCTTACTGCTATAGTGTCACCGAGAACAACACTCATAAAGATACTCTCTAGTACCTGGGTAGTCGGGTAGTACGACTAAGGGTACAGTCTATCCTCCTTAGTTAGTACCATGAGATATTGGGCAGAGTACTACCATTGGACCCCACACGTATATCAGAGAGCTATAGCACAAAGCAAACCCTTGTCTGTAGAACCCTTGAATACCTAACCCTTGGGGACAGAAACATAAACAAATTAAAACAAACAAGATCTATTGTCATGCAACTATGTTCGGGTTTCCAAGTAAATAAACATTTCTTTCTGGTTAATCATTTGGGCATTTCCTCTCTACAGTATTCTTCACACCGGAGAATAACTCCGCAGGTGTAAAAAAAATAAAAAAATAACGAGTCTGGAAATTTATTCACCATCATTTGAGACCTATTCCTTTGGATTCATCTCTTCGCCCTTATCTCATTCATCCATATCATTTTTCAGATTTTTTTTTTACCCTGCCCACCCCTTTTTAGTTCCCCCATCCTCATGGCCCATACCCGTAGCCAAGACTTGGAAGCTCGCTTCAACACCTTGCAATATGGTCTCATCAAGACCCAACAAGAAGTGAAACAACTCAGTGCCAATGTTGTTGCCATCAATACAATCATGCAGTCCTCAATGGAGGAAATCAAACAAGACCTCACCACCCAACTTGAATTAGTATTTTCGACACTCTGCACCAAACTGCATATCCCTACAAGTAACCCTTCCTCTTCCTCACCTCCACATACTGAAGGTGACCATTCCTCTCATTCCCATAACTTTCAGAACCATCACTTTCAACGTGACCTACGCCTTCCGCGGGTGGATGTGACCAAATTTGATGGCTTGGACCCCACTAGTTGGGTAACCCAAATGGAACATTATTTCTCTTTATACGGCATTACAGATGACTTGGCCAAACTCCGGTATGGTGTTCTCCATATAGATCAAGAACGTTGGCAATGGTGTCAATGGAGAAAAAATTCTCGTCAAGGGTATATTGCTTGGACACACTTTGTGGCAGAGATTTATGAACGCTTTGACACTAACACCAACCATTTGGGTCGTTTGACAAAGTTGAAACAATTAGGAACAATGGAAGACTTTATAGCTGCCTTTGAGTGCCTGGATTTTAGAACAGAGGGCATGTTTGATGCCTTTTTACGAGAGTGTTTTATATGCGGCCTCAAGGATGAGATTCGGGCCCATGTCCTCATGGCTCGGCCTCAGATTTGGGTGGAGGATACTAAAAGAGCTAAAAAAGCACAACAGGTTGTATCTTCTCAAAACCGAAAACCCTCCTTTATCCCCTTCCCTAAACCAGTAAATCCCACCACTCCCTTTGCTCCACTAAAGATCCAAAAATTGACCAGGAATGAAATGTTTGAATGCCAAATTAAAGTCCTTTGTTATAACTGTGGTGACAAATATTTCCCGGGCCACAAGTGTAAAGAACAAAATCTTTTTATGGCCATCTCCGGGGATATTTCAGAAGAGGATGTAGAAACTCCCTTTGTGTCTGAGTCACTTGAATCCACTAACATAACCCCTCCCTCCAACCCTTCCGAAGTAGAACCGGTCATTTCCCTCAATGCTCTCACTGGCTTCTCCGCTCCCCAAACCCTCAAGTTAATCAGTTACATCAAGCATTGGAAGGTCATCATTCTGGTTGATAGTGGCAACACCCATAATTTTATTCATCGCTGCATTGCCCAAGAAAATCATTGCTACATCCATGTCGTCAATAATTTCTGAATCATGATTGCCAATGGTGGTTCCATGAAATGTGGAGGGCATTGTGAAAATGTCGGTCTCCAAATTGGTGACTACCACCTGAAATCCCATATGTTTGCTATCGACATGGGAGGTTGTGACATTGTGTTGGGTGCAAACTGGCTAAGGACATTGGGTCCCATTCTCATGGATTTTAAAGACTTAACCATGCAATTCGACTAGGAGGGCCACCAATATAAGTTGCAAGGCATCACCGCTGGTTCACCTGAGGTCATTAGTTCCCATCGCATGGAAAATTTTCTCAGAAAAGGTCATTCAGGTGTTATCGCCCAACTCCATGCCATACAAGCAATAGAGACACCCTTGGTCCCTCAAGACCTCCAAGCCATCCTTTCTAAACATCAATTGGTCTTTTCCACTCCCCAAGGACTCCCTCCTTCCCGTGGTGTTCATGATCATTCCATTCCCCTTGTACCTGGAAGCCTTCCTCCCAATATTCATCTGTATCGTCACCCCTTTTCCCAAAAAAATGAAATTGAGAAAATGGTCCAAGAACTCCTTAATGCAGGCATTATGCACCCTAGTACGAGCCCCTACTCTTCTCATGTGGTCATGGTCCTAAAGAAAGAAGGTTCTTGGTGAATGTGTCCTGACTTCTGTGCCCTCAACAAACTTACCATCAAAGACAAATGCCCCATTCCTGTCATTGATGACCTCCTAGATGAATTGAGTGGCGCCCAATTCTTCACTAAACTTGATCTTTGTTTAGGCTACCACCAGATACGTATGAAAGAGGAAGACATTCCCAAGACCACCTTTAGAACTCATGAGGGCCACTATGAGTTTTTGGTCATGCCCTTTGGCTTGTGTAATGCCCCCTCCACCTTCCAAAGCCTCATGAATCATGTCTTCTGTCCTTTTCTCTGCCATTTTGTCTTAGTTTTCTTTGATGATATCTTCATCTATAGAAAAACATGGACAAACCATCTTGCTCATGTGGATTGAGTTCTCCATCTACTCTCTCAGCACCGATTTTTCCTAAAACGGTCTCAATGTGCTTTTGGCGCCTTATAAGTAGAATACTTGGGTCATCTGGTTGGAAAAGATGGCGTCAGGGTGGATCCTAAAAATATTGAAGCCATGTAAGACTGGGCTCACCCAAAGACTCTTAAGAGATTGCGTGGATTTCTGGGCTTAATAGGGTATTATCGCAAGTTTGTTAAGAATTATGGGAAGATTGCAGCACCTCTCACTGCTCTCCTAAAAAATAACTCTTTCACTTGGACTCCAGTCGTTGCTCAAGCTTTTCAAACCTTGAATATGGCCATGTGCACCACTCTAGTCCTCGCCCTTCCCGATTTCACAAATACCTTTGTGTTGGAATGTGATGCCTCAGGGAAAGGAATTGGTGATGTCCTGATGCAAGAGGGTCGACCTTTGGCCTTTACCAACAAGAAACTATCTGAAAGAAATCTGGGCAAATCCATCTATGAAAATGAAATGTTGGCTATTCTACATACTATTGATCTATGGCGCCCTTATCTATTGGGGCAACGTTTCCAAATTAAGACAAACCATCAAAGCCTCAAGTATTTTCTGGAACAATGCATTTCCTCCCCAGAACAACAAAAATGGGTGACTAAACTCTTTGGATATGATTATGAGATCATTTACAAGAAAGGCATAAACAATGTGGTTGTGGATGCACTTTCCCAAAAATATGAGGATGAAGGATCTCTTTTTTCTCTTTCATTCATTGTACCAGATTGGCTCCAAGCCGTTCACCAGGAATGGCTACAAGATCCCAAAAGTTCGTAGTTGATCCAACAATTGCAGTCCAATGCTCCATCTTCCCCAGGGTACTCTTGGCTCCATGATGAACTTCTATACAAAGGCTGTTTGTATTTAAGTAAATAATCCAAGATTAAATCCACGGTACTTTCTGAGCTTCATGCTACACCCACAACAGGGCACTCCAGGTTCACCAAAACCTATGACAGGGTCAAACATTCATTTTTCTGGGATGGTATGAAACATGACATTCATAATTTTGTAGATGAATGTGATGTGTGTCAACACAACAAGGGAGAAACAATCAAATCTCCAAGAACACTACAACCGATCCTGATTCCACCTGCTATTTGGAAGGATATCTCTATGGATTTTATTACTAGCTTACCCAAATCGGGAAATAAATCCATCATCATGGTGTTCGTTGATCGCCTTTCCAAGTATGCTCATTTCTACACATCCACGGTGGATCAAATTTTCATGGATCAGGTCTTCAATCTTCATGGCATGCCGCACTCTATTGTTTCTGATCACAACCCAACTTTCACAAGCAATTTTTGGCAAGAACTATTCAAGATACAAGGCACCGAATTGCATCTCAGCACATCTTATCATCCCCAGATTGATGTCCAAACGGAAGTTGTCAAAAAGTGTTTGGAAACATATTTGAGGTGTTTTGCCTTGGAAAAGAAAAATCAGTGGGCTCAATGGTTACCCCTAGTTGAATGGTGGTACAACACTTCATACCATACAACTACATGCATGACTCCTTTTGAAGTGGTATATGGACAAAAGCCACCTTCAGTTCTCTCATACTTACTGGGTACCTCAAAGGTCCAAGCAGTTGACCTGACACTTACAAATCGAGAGGCTATTCTCCATACCCTCAAAGAGAATTTGGTCATGGCACATAATTGCATGAATCAACAAGCAGATCAAGGTTGCTCTAAACGTGAATTTGCAGAAGGGGATCAGGTGTTTCTTCGAATGCAACCTTACAAGAAAACTTCCCTCAAGGCCGAGCATTGTCAAAATCTAGCGCCCAAATTTTATGGTCCTTATACCGTTCTCAAGCATGGGGGACAAGTAACCTATTAGTTAGCTTTGCCCAGCCATTCGAAGCTACATCATATTTTTCATGTTTCATGCTTAAAGAAGGTGATTGGAGCTAAGTGCCAAATTCAAACCAACCTTCCAGAGTTAGCTGAAGAAGGATCCATTTGGCTACAACCAGAAGCCATTTTGGATCAGCGTGAGCATCGCCTATGTCAGAGAACCATCAAGGAAGTGCTATTCCAGTGGAAATATACAACTCCAGCAGACACCACTTGGGAACCAGCTACCATTCTGCAGCAATTTCCTCATCTCAAGCCTTGAGGACAAGGTTGTTTTTAAGGGGGCGGACATGTTAGGGTCCTAATCCACACATAGGTAGAACAATATATTCAAATGTAATAAAGGTCAATATTAATAAGGCCTTTCAATAAGATAGAATAAGGCGGATGTAAGAAGACCTAATAGAAGCTTCCGCTTCTAGAAGGTTCTTCCTCTAGATGCTTCTTTTTAGTATAAATAGGAGTCGAGGGTATGAGAACCATAGCTTGGATATTATTGTAATAGATCTCTTCTCAACTGGAGGTTTCCCCCTCAAAGAGGTTCATGAACATTTCTTTCAGTTTCAAAGTGTTATTTCTGTTATTATTCTCATATCGTTTCAGTGTTATTGTGGTGAATGTTCTGGTTATATTGTTGTTATTCTGCCATTACTAGCATTTTATTTATGTTCTACATACATTTTATATCTGGTATATTACACTTCATAATGTGCTGATGATGGTCATTGCACTTGCCGACGTGACTTCTATTTAACAACTTGCCTCGACCCTCAGCACGTAAATACTTCCTTTCTGATAGGACCTGACCCGACCCTTTGGGAACAGAATCGTATCATTTACACATGTTTTGAATCTGACATCCCTTCCCGACTCCAAGGTCCAACCGACCACTTGCTGAATTCAACCCCTTTGTTGTTTGGTACCTGATCTCACATGCTTTGACACATGGGCCATGACTTGACTAATACCGACTCTTATTAAAAAATAAAAATGACGGTGCTAACACCCCTATCCCTATATATGGATAGGGATAGTATATCCCATGATTTTTTTGTGTACCCATTCTGTTTATGATATAAATCAATGGTGCAAAGTAGAGTAGTTTGGTAGCTCGCAAGGATCATAAACTTGAGGTCACAGGTTCAAATCCTATCTCCGCCATACCAGAAGATAAGAAGTATTTTGGTCCGGAAAGGACTACTCTCTCAATTTGCATTTTATATTTGAATGAAAAGTGAGGAAAAGAAAATATACGATCAATACATGAACTATTCATTTTGATATTCCATGTGAAAATGGAAGGTAGAGGGGATCGAACCTGCATATATAATTTGAACATAATATAGAAAATACATATATATGAAATCTCATTCGTAAGTAGATATCATTTCTTAATGGTCCAATAATTTTTTCAATTACGGAAAACCCCTCCTCCTTGGACTTGAAAGAAAAGGCTCTTCAAAAGAGCTATAAATCCCTCTAGGAGGGGGGGTGGGGGGAAGGAGTTTGAACCTAAAACATCTAGAACATATCTGAGATATGAAATAATTAAGGATACATACAAAAAGGACTGATCTGATCCATAATGGTACACCCGAAAATACAACATTTTTTCTACTTGACCAACCATCGAGAGAGGCAAGTGCAATAGGTACACCAATCACTAGTAAAAATGAAATAGAAATTAATGCAAACAAAGTTGATCTGAAAGAAATAGTCATGGTTGTGATCTTACAAGATCCCAACAGATTGAATATACTATATCTTCCGATCCCCAATCTTCAATTATAATCAAATGCACTATGGAAAGGATTTGACCATAAATTGATCGAGCTTTTCAAACTTTTTCGATTTGATATTTGAGTGTGAGAGGAGATGGAAATTCATTTATTTTTTCCATTCCATATAATAATGACAAATCATCATATCCAATAGGTATGTTTGGTATTGGCCCGACCTTATGCTTATAGTTATATATTACCTGAAGGGCTAGAATATAAGTTGTTCCCGAGAGAGATGGTTGAGTGGTTGATGGATTTGGTCTTGAAAACTGGTATAGTTAAAAAACTATTGAGGGTTCAGATCCCTCTCTCTCCTGCTGTTTTTTCAAAAATCACATTTATTAGTTCGGTCTAGTACAAAAAAAGATAATAGCTCAACTGGATATAGACAAGATACAAGGATCCAGTTGGAAAGAGAGGGATATAGACAAGATACAAGGATCCAGTTGGAAAGAGAGTATTTTCAAATATTCCTATCTCACCGATATGGGAGATGGATGTAATGAAATTGAATTGATTTCTCTTCCATATGGTTCGATCTCTTGTTTTAGTTAAGAGGATTCATGGAAAGAACATGTTCAAAATCACGATCAATTCCTTTCTCAGATCCCGTTGCAGTTGCATGAGCCCTTCCCACATGCCACAAATGACCTACAAAGAAGAAAAATCCTATGACTAAATGGGAGGTGGCTAACCAACTTCAAGGAGAGACATAATTCACCACATTGATTTTGGTAGCTACACCACCCACATGATTTGAAGAAATTGAAGAAGCATGAGTCATATATTTTGTCGAACGTCATTCTTGCCAAGGTTGTATGTCTTTTCTAAACTTTCTCAGGTCCAAACCATTAGAGCCCCTTGGGGGTTCCAAGTAGAGAGCACGAAGATCCAAAAAATGCATTGTTTCCCCTCCAAACATCATTTATCTAGTCAGAGAATGCATAAGGTATTTATCTAAGCCAATAGGTCCTTGGGAAAACCCCACACTAGCTCCAAGACGTTGGTCTCTAACTAGAAAAGTAAACACTTGAGCTTGAGAAGCTTCTGGGCTGGTGGGCCCATAAAATTCACTGGGATAAGTTGTATGGTTGAAACAAATGAAAAAACAAGCAATAAAACCAAAGAGAGATAGATTCTCTAAACTATAGGATAAATAATCTTCTCCAAATGATCTGAAAATGGAATGAACTTGTTTCCAATAGATATTTAAAATGAAGAAGACATATCTCTTTAAATTGCAAGTGTATAAATGGTATATTTTTGGGTAATTGGATCAAGTTACTAACACATAACTTCAATGAGTTTTACTTAAACAGAAGAAGCATATCATACAGATAAAAACCATCAATAATGAACACATAACACAACAAATGATAAAGGAGTTCACCCCTCTCTTGGGCTACATCTCCTGGTCCAACTTCCCTTGGATCATTTTCATTATGCTTAAAAATTTCTCTTAAAGTGCTCAGAATACAAAATAGATTGCTCCAATGGCCTCAGAACGTCCAAAAACCCCTAGCTAAGATTTTGCGGCACCTGGTTTGGCCAAAAAATGAAGAAGTTACACCTCTTGGAAGTTTCCCCCTTCAAGCTTGCTGTACATGCTCGCCAAAACGCACCTGTGAATGACCAACCTGGCTCACGTAGTGTTCCTGGACCTAAAACCCAACACATGCGCGCATCCTGCAAAATCAAGCATTCTGTAGAGCATTTAGCATGAATAGGGCCTGTACAGTCAATTGCAACGTCAACACTGTACAGACTGAACAGTCAACAAAATTTTACATGTTTGGAAAAATGAACAGAACATGATATCCTTCTCATACGACGTTTGTCTGAGCCCGTTCAAGTTGAGTTTGGTTCGTAACGATGAGGCCTACGCACATGTCCATTTTGAAGTGATTCCTAGCAATTTCATTTTTGAGAAAAATTTGATCCCCTGGATCACACCTCCCCATTGGGAAGCTTTTGGACCTCCAAAAGACTACTTTTAATCAATCTAAAGATGAGGGTACAATTCCCTCACCCTTACAATCTCAATCCACCCAGCCTTTCTTGGATTGGTGCCTTTGAGACCAATACAAAACTTGTCATGCCTTGTTGTGTACTTGGCTTGGCTCTTTCTCAACTGTTCTTGAACGATTTGATGCACAAACTGAACTGGTTCAATGAACTTCTTACTATGGTTATAAGCCTATTGAAAGTAGTGTAGATTCTCATCCCAAAACTTAGGATGCTTTCTTTGCAATCTAGCCACTATCTTTCCCATACCAAAATGGTCAACAACAAAAGAAGAATGTGCTTTCCTTATCTTGTTGACCCTTTCACCCTATGAAAAACATAGCTTTCCAAGATACAAAAGTTTACCATGCACATAGGAATCTAATTCCTCAACTTGGTTAGTACGACATAAAGTTGCATAAAAAAAATTTCCATCAGCATCTAAAGCATAATGTTCCCAATAGCTCTTATGCATGATAGGATTATGCTTAAAAATAACTAAAGCACTAACATTAGGCCTAGTAAGCATATCAACAACTTTATCATAAAAGTATTTCTTATACCTTATCACCAAGTGGAAAACAGAGCTTGTCAAGGCATGCAATGGAGCTTGCTTTGATCTCAAATCTTTCTTCCATATATCTCTTTCAACAATCATATATGTAGTCTTGTTCAAGGCTCTGAAATCTACCCACATACGCCACATACAATATTTCTTTGGTAGCAAACCAAATGGTGACCTACATAGCGAAGTGCTTGGTTTGATGACCCCTTTGTCAAGCAACTCTTGGGATTTTTTTCTGATTTCAACATTCTCCATGTCTGACATCTTGCACATGTCAATGTTTGGAAGAGGACCTCCTTGTTGCAATAGAATCTCTTGTTGGATACCCCTTCTTGGAGGCAATCCCCTTGGTTCCTGAAACACATCATCATTTTCGTTATCAACCTCATACAAATCAGATTGTAACTTTGCATCACATCCTTTGAAAACTTCTTCTTCATCATTGTCTTTGGGTTTAATCATCAAAAGTACAAGGTTCTTACTGCCATTGACTAGTCTCTTCATTTGTCCAACATTTGTAAGTGACAAATTCATCTTATTTGCATGTGCTCTAACAATCTACTCAACTCCATTTTTAAACAAATGATACTTGTTCTCATGACGATGAAAAATTGCTCTCCTATCATATAAGTATGGGCTTCCAAACACAATACCACAAATATCCAAAGGAATAGCATCAAGCTCTACCTCATCTATATAGTTTGCAGTGATGGAAAATATGAGTTTACACCTTCTTGTCACATGCAATTTGGCATTGTCACATATCCAACCTAAAGGGTATGGTTTAGGATGAGGAGTAGTTTCCAAATCTAGTTTCTTGACAATGTCTTCAGAAATAAGGTTTTCTTATGATCCTGTATCAAAAAGAGTATCTATCTTGGTATGTTTTGAAATTACCCTTATGTGGAAAATCTCTATCCTTTCCTTTTCATGTTGAGTTTCATTGATGGAAGAATTTGAAGAACTAGTTGTGATTTTTACCTTGTAAACCCATGGCTGTGATTTTTGTTTTATCTTTCGAATCAGATCCTAAATCTTTTTGCACATTGCAACAATGTTTGGTTTCTCTTTGTTGTCGAACTTTTTAGGTCTCTTTTCAGGATGAAGTTTCCAACAATGGTCTTCATCATGGCCATCCTTTGAAGAATGTTTACATGCGAGTTTCTCTCTCTCTTTCTTGACTGAAGCATTTTTCTTTCCATTTCCTTCAAACTTCATCTTTCCCTTGTCTCCATTAAAACACTTATCGCTTCCCTCTTGAGGTTCATTCCTTCATCTTGCCTCTAAATGAGTATCCTGCACACATAATTCATCTAGATTTGAAGGGTTAAACATAAGTAGTGTATGCCTCAAGTAGCTATGCAAACCTCCAATATATTTGAGCAAAGTATCTTGTGAAGACAAATCTACACCCAAAACCAAAGCTCTTCTCCTAAATTCTTGAGTGAAGCTTTGCACATATTTCCCTTTAGCTTACCTAAAGTTTTGCCAATCCATAATAGCTTTCTACATGTATGCTAATGGATAAAATTGCCTTTTAATTGCAACAATAAAATCATTCCAAGAGGATAAAACTTTACCATGTTTCTTCATGTCCTCTTGAGTTTTGTCTTTCCACCAAATGAGTGTTTCACTATGCAATCTTAAATAAGAAAGTTGAATCTTAGTTTCATCATCTATGATTCTTTGTATCCTACAATACACTTCAATCTGACAAATCCAATTATCTAATTTCTCAGCATTTACCTCTCCATTGTACATAGGCAATTCAAACTTAATATCAATATTTAGTAAAGGAGTTTGTGGAAGAGTTTTACCATGTTCTTTTGGAGAATTTGGAGGTGGTTATGAAATGGTGGAAGAGGTGAAAGATGGAAGTGAAGGAGGTGGAGAATCACCACTCTCTCCATTTCCCTTTGGAGTTTTATCACCACTGTCTCCATTTCCCTTTGGAGGGTTGGAGCTTTCACCTTACAATCTTGCATTTCTTCCTTCAAACAAAACTTTGACCATCTCAGTCATATCATAGAAATAATTCTTGAAGTTTTCCTCCTCTGAAGGAAGAGTTCCATGAATCTCTTCATGATGCATACTTGGTGAATATCTCCTTGAAACCTGAGGTGATTTAATAGTTCTACTTATTGACAGTTGAGAACTTGGCTCTACAAGTTGACCTTCTCCTCTTGTGAGCTTCAACCTTGTAAGCATTAGAAAAATAAAAACAACTCGCAAACAATCAAGCCCTCAAAAACCTATGCTCTGATACCAACTGCTCTGAAAATGGAATGAATTTGTTTCCAATAGATCTTTAAAATGAAGAAGACTTATCTCTTTAAATTGCAAGTGTATAAATGGTATGTGTTTGGGTAATTGGATCAAGTTACTAACACATAAGTTCAATGAGTTTTACTTAAACATGAGTATCATATCAGACAGATAAAAACCATCAATAATGAAAACATAACATAGCAAATGATAAAGGAGTTCACCCCTCTCTTGGGCTACATCTCCCGGTCCAACTTCCCTTGGATCATTTTCATTATGCTTAAAAATTTCTCTTACAGTGCTCAAAATACAAAATAGATGGCTCCAATGGCCTCAGAACGTCCAAAAACCCCTAGCTGGGCTTTTTCGACACCTGGTTTGGCCAAAAAATGAAGAAGTTACGCCTCTTGGAAGTTTCCCCCTTCAAACTTGTTGTAGTTGCTCGCAAAAACGCACTTGTGAATGACCAACCTGGCTCTCGCAACGTTCCCGGACCTAAAAAATAGCACACGCATGCATCCCGCAAAATCAGGCATTCTGTCAAACAGTTAGCGTGAATAGCGCCCCTTAGAGCGGGGGTGTTGGTCGCATAGGGGGCCATATGGCCACGTCCTAACACCTAACTCAGGCTGATTTGCAAGAGTGAGTGTGGTGCTGACAAGTGGAAGGCATGTGGCAACTTGACTGTTGATTTTTTAAGCCGTGTTAACTTCGCGTTCCAAATGTTATGAGTGGTTGTATGGTAAAGAATTAAAATTGGGGGCTAAGCGAATGAAAACCTCGCGCCAAACAAAACCATGTAACCATGCCAAAGGGTAATGAAACAGGTCATATTGTATGGTTATATGTATAAGCATCGGGGATAAACATCAAAAAATATCCACACGCCAACACATATAGGAGAAGGTTATATGCAAAGGGAATATGGTATAGTGAATGAGTCGGGGGTTGGGGCAAGGCCCCATCCCTTTGCTCTGCCAACGAAACAAACATTCAAATTCAAATATTTAATTCAAACGTTATGGTATAAGAAACACCGTGGGTGGGTTGGTAGCTTGGCCCTACCAAATCTCTCCCCCCCACCTAGAGGTCACGGATTCAACTCCTATGGAGTCATAAAATTTTACCACACCAACCACTGGAGGGGTGCCACGTGGCAGCCCATGACTGGGCCACGTTGCACTATAACATTTGTCCACTAAAAAAAATACCCTTGTCACAAAATGATTCTCCCATCTGCCATCGGGCCTACTGATTCAGAATTACAACTCATCTTCCATGTCACTATATAGGCGTACAACATGTATGGTCAGTTGCCACGTCAGCACTATACGGACTACACAGTCAACAAAATTTGTTTTTTTTTATAAAAATGAATAGAACACGATATCTTTCTGATATGATGTTCGTTTGAGCCCATTCAAGTTGCGTTGGGTTTTTAACGACGAGGCCTATGCACGTGTCTGTTTTGAAGAAATTCCGAGCACTTTCATTTTTGAGCAAAATTTGATCCCCTGGATCACCAGACCATATCAATGCACATCGAGCCCATGCAAAAGGTTTGGTTAATATATGCCATATTCCACCAAAGATGAAAATGAAACCTAACCATACATTTCCTCCAATTACATCTTCTATATTTTTCACACTAATGATCCATCCTTCTCCTCTGAAATGAGATTTCAATAAATAACAAAATATAGCACTTGGGTTAAGAGTCGGGTTCATAATTTTTCTTACATATCCACCATCGGGAGCCCAAGTATCATATACACCTCCAAAATAAAAATACTTGAGCACTAGAAGAAAAGCACCAACACCTATCAAGATTAAGTGAATACCCAAAATTGTGGTCATTTTGTTTCTATCTTTCCATACATAGCCAAATAATGGAAAAGATTCTTCTAAAGTTTTGGGTCATATGATTGCATGATAAATACCACCAAAACCTAAAACCGCATAAGAAATTAAGTGAAGTGCCCCAGATACAAAATATGGAAAAGTGTTCACGATTTTCCCACTAGGACCAACTCACCATCCTAGAGTATCTAGATGGGGAAGTAGAATCAATCCTTCTTCATACATAGGATTTTCCATTACAAAATGAGCCACTTCGAATAGGTTCATTGCTCCAACCCAGAATACAATTAATCTGGAATGAGCCACATGAGCCCAAAGAAATTTACTAGACAAATTGATAAGTCGGGCATTACTGGCCCACCAAGCGAAACCATTCGTTTCTTGATCACGACCAGCTAAAGCTATAGTTCCATTAAAGAGAGTTTCCATGGGGTAGGACCTCCTCAGGGAATATAAGGTTTTCATGAGGCTAATCTTGAGCCTCCATCCAAGCACAAATACCTTCATTCATGAGAATAATTTTTGTGTAGAAAGTCTCAGATTTAGGATCTTCTGCTACACGGATCTCCTGGGAAACAAAATTGATAGGCACATAAGTTTAGAGTTATACCAACTTCTCCAATGGAACTGATCCATGAACCAGTCAATCACACAAATAACATGAAGAAATGTAACCAACATTTATTAGAAAAATCAACCCCAAAAATATGGGACCAGAAGCGGTTAGCAATGACCATGGAATAAGTATCTTCAACTTGAGTCGGGTTAAAAGAATGAAACGTATTTTCACCATCACCATCTTCAAATAAAGTATTTCCCACCATAGCACCATGAATAGAACATAGAAGAGAAACACCCAATACTCCGACAAATCCCATCATATGAAATGAATTCAAGGTCCAATTATTAAAAACCTTGAAAGAAGTGGATAAACCAAAAAATAGTTGCTACACCAAAACTAGGTGTGAAAAATCAATCGGATTGGCCCAATGGATAGATAAAAAATATAGGAACAAAGATAACAATTGGAGCAGAGAATGCAATTGCATTATAAGGTTGCAATTTTATAGATAGAGAAAGTTCAAATTGACGTAACATGAAACTTATTATACCGAAAGCACCATGAAGAGAAATGAAGGTCCATAGACCACCTAATTGACACCAACAAGTAAATCTCCTTGTGCTCCGAGACCCCATAATAGTAGCAGAGATGTTTAGGGGGGGTGTTGGAGAAATTTATATTTTCGACACACTAGTTCAGTGGGAGTTAACTGACTAGTTCTATTTTAGACTTTCTATTTTTACCATCACTATTATGAATGCATGCATTCCTAAGGAAAGCTAACTGCTTGATTGTTTTTCTTAATTATGGAATTTTGTGCCCTATATATGAGTGTATTCCACTCATTCATTGTATCATATTGATCATGATCTATGTATCAATCATCAGCTCTTTGGAGTAGTGTGAATATATTTTCTCATTCTTCCATATTGAATCTATTTTCTTTTTTTGATAAGCTTTGTTTGTACTTGCTTTAGCTAGATCTCCTGTACAGGTTTCCATGAAACACTAACAGTGGCAACTAGAAACTTCTTTGTATACATCTGCGAAGATGCTAGGCCAATAGTAACCTGGTCTTAGGATTTTATGCGTGGTGTTTTTCCAGTAGTGATGTCCTCCGCAGTCGCCCTTGTGGAATTCCCCGATAACTCGTTTCACGTCATTTTCTAGCAAACAACTCAAAAATATCCTTCCAGCATATTTCCAATACAGTGAGTTATCCAAGGTGCGGAACTTAATAGCTTTGAGCTTTAAGAATATGGCCTTGGTATTACTTAAACCTGAAGGGTCTTGCAGATTCCTCAACACAAAGATGATGTTTCTATACCACGGTGAATCGATGAACCTTTGAGACACCTGTGCAGTTGTTTCTTCCTGAGGATTCTCTGACAGATTGATGATGAAGTTGATTCCCAAAATGTTGTAGTTTGATTGCACCATCAGATTTGCAAGGCCCTAACCCTTAATCAGCTTCGTGGGCTTCATTTTGAGGTTGTATTCTAGCATGGCCACTATCCACTTATCTCTTCTTCCCTCAGGGTCAGGCTGAGTCAGGATATCCTTAACTGAGTTGTTGGGCATGTAAGCGATAACGTGGGAGTGTAATATGTACATTCTGAACTCCTTTAGGGATTTTACGCAGGCGTATGCTTGTTTCTCCACAATGTCATACCTAAGTGGGGAATACCTCAACATACGACTGAAATAGGCTATAGGCTTATCAAAGTTCTGATCGTCTTTCTGTAACAACACGCCAACAATTGTATGCTTTGATGCGAATGAGAACAATATGAAATCCTTCGTGAAGTCTAGGTTGTCTAACACAGGAGCCTTATTCAGTGCTATCTTAATATCTTCAAATGATTTCCTGGCTTTGGGGTTCCATTTGATCTCGTTCCCCTTTCTAAGCATACAGGTGATATGTTTTATAATTTCTGCCAGGTTCTAGATGAATCTCCTCAAGAAATTTACCTTCCCCAGGAAAGAATGCACCTCCTTTTTTATTAGCGACAGCAACAGGGGATTTATCCATCTCAAATTTTGTTTGAAAGACCTCTGGTATTCTTTGAGAGGAATGACATGATGAATCACTTTAGTGTCATAAACCTTCAAGTCACCATAACTCCAAGCAAAAACATCGGGGAAATCCTTCATGAGCTTGATGTAGTCTTGTTTGACCTCTGGACTGAGAGTTTTAAACAATTTGATTATTTTCGGGTTCTCCTGAGCCCCGATGTTGCAATATTCGACATCCTCATCGTTTGCAGTGATCTTGGGATTTCTAGCCACATCGTTTTCAACAAAAATATTTTCCAACGGAACTAGCCCCTTTGGGATGATATTATTCTTCAGTTGTACTATGTCCCTTCCCGCTATCTGGTTCTAGAAAGGGTCGTCATTACTATGCGCATCTACGCTCTCATCTTTATCGCAACAACACTCATCATAAATGTTTATGTTAGCAAAATTTTCGCTCATTTGGAGAAATATCTCCACCTATTTGTCGTCCTCAAACACCTGCCAATATTTGATATTATCAGGCACTTCCAGCCTGTGTTTTAATTCAATTTGGGAAATATGGGAATTTTAAAGACCGAGGCCAAGGTGGCCAATTCATCGGTGACCTGATTCTTCTCCCTTAGGATCATTGATAGGTTATACTCTGAGAATTCTTCGAGGAGGTCCAATACTGGGTTACCGTATGCTCTCATCCTAAAGTGTTTCGATTGATATATGCCTTTCACTTGGTTTATAACTAGCTCGAAGTCCCCATGCTCTGCTATCCTATTTGCACCCAATTCTTTCAAAACCTTCAGGCCCAAAATCAGTGCCTCATACTTAGCCATGTTATTTGTACAGTCGAAAGCGAGCTTCTATGAGCAGAGTTTTGTGCCCACCTTGGGAGGACTTATCCATACACTGGCCCCTGCCCCTTCTTTGTTGACCACGCCATCGAAACTCATGTTCCATATCTCGTTCTTCGCGTGGTTCCTCGGGTCGACACACTCTGCTGCTTGTTGCTCGTCTTTATCATTGGTGGTCATGATGGTTTTAGACTCTTCCTCTTCAAAGCTCAGGTCATTGTATAATATGGAGGAGTTGACCTCAGTGTCGATGGAGTAGATAGGATGGTTATTCAACTGCATTTTACTGCTTACCATGTACTTCAGTAGTACTTCTTTGTATAACCATCTCTCCTGGCCAAAGACAGGAATGGTAACGTATGGCATATCCATTTGCAAAGTTTCCTTTAATTTCGCAACCCATGACCTGGATAACAACATTCCAAACATATGGGGTATATCAACCACGACCATGTCTATAACCATGTTCTTTGAAGGAATTTGGTCCAACGACACGAACAAGTCTTTGATGAGACCCAAACATTTGACTTTCCTCGAATCGAAAGAAAAAATGTCCTCATAGGGCCTGGTGATGTCCAAACCCAACTCATCCATGATCACCTTTGGCATGAGGTTGTGCGACGCTTTTGAATCCAACATGGCATTATGCAGGGTCATGTCATGGACCTTGAGACTGACATAAAACAGGGGAACTTCCTCAGTATCATTTTTCTCCTCTATGCACAGACCAAATAAAATAGTAGGGTGATCATCTTGGAAGTTCAAAGTGTCGGGGGTTTCTCCCATTTTTATCATTTTAATAATCTGCTCCCGATACTCACCCTTTTTGATAATTTCGTTGAAAGGGACACAGATTTTGACCTTGGCCATTTCATTATCAAAGTTAAAGGGGGGAGAGACCTTTTCTACCTCTTTTCCAGGAGAGTGTGTCGTCCGTTTCAAGCATAATATCGTCATTTTCGCTCATGTATTTATCATTTTCTCCCTTCATAAAAAAACACGCGCATTTCCTTGTCATTGCAACAATGCATTTGGTCTTGGAACATATGATCAAAATCCTCGTCTGCGTAATTATTTTAGAATGGAGGCCTTATTTGTTGGTCGCCCTGGTCTCTTTTCTCCCTCTATCTGATCTGAGGGACCTGACCCCTTCTGAGGTTCTGATTTATGGGCTGGGGGTCATGTTGTTCTCGAGCAGTAGGTCTGCTTCCCATGGACATTATTTCCATCAGTTTCTCCATCGTCTTCATCATCAAGTCAAATTTGTCATCCGAGGACCGAGATGTCGATGGTTGTGCATCCCCTTGGGGTTTCTTATCACCTCTATTGAATCTTTATTTGATCTTCCCTGATGCCATCAAATTTACCTCGACTTCGATTGCATCACTCGTCATGGCGTATAGATTTGCTAATCTTCTTTCTCTCAACAGCAAGGTGAAATCGCTGTAGAAGGAATCGACGTATCGTATTTGCACAACCCCGGGGGGTGGCTGGACTTTTGCGAGAATTGAGTTATACACCCTCATGAAACGGGCTAAGAATTCTTGCACCGTCTCCTCCGACGCCCTCTTCATATTATTGTATTGTGTCAACAACTGCAAGGGGTTCATTTTGTCTCCTCATCTAGTAATGAAAGACGTTTCGAATGTGGCGAAGTCTTGAATGCTTGTTTTTGGGAGGGCTTTGAACCACTTCCTCAATCATATATATATGATTGAATTTGTACTTTGCATAAAAATATTTATGCTAATAACTTAAAGTAACATATGAAAAATATTTATGCTTGAGTTTGTACTTTGCATAAAAATATTTATGCTAATACCTTAAAGTAACATATTAAAAATAGATAACATTTTAAATGTTTAATGTTGCTAAGATATTCTTAACCAGCAAGAAGAATGTGCAGAAACTACGATTCAAAAATGAAATCCTTTGCATATGAATGTGTAGAAACTATAATTCAAAAATGAAATCCTATGCATTTGAACACAGTTTGAAATAACTTGTTGCAATTGGCGACTTTGTCAATATGGTTGGAAGGTTCATTTTCTTTTGTTTCCAAAATTTATGTCTAGATGTTATTTATATGGTATAGAATTTCTTTCTATTAAAGATCATATTTATATAAGTAAGGATTATGAAAAACGGGTTTAATTTCTGTAAGTGATATGTTGAGATCATAATTAATATATTATTGAATTGATTTTGAATCTTATTATTGGCCTTGTGCTGTGATGATTCTAGTTCTAGGATTTACTACCGACCAACAAAATGACAAGATTTTTCCAGAATACAAAGCCATGACAAACATGAGAATAAAACTCAATAAAGCCAAAGACTTCTTTAATAAAAATCAAGAGAAGCACATACAACAATGCTCATTTCTTTCCACTTTTCACAATAAGCTTTAGCAACCTGAGAAACAATATATTTGACAAATTACTTATTTTTTTACAAGTAACTATAAATTATCCTAATAGTATTTGATGGGTAAAATGCTCCATGAGAAACATTTTTCCGTTCAAATTTCAACACGTTATTGGACCTTTCTTGTTAGGTTTCTTGTCTTACGATATGGAACTACAATTGTGTTCACCAAAAATGCATTGAGAGCTAAACAAAAATGGTCTATGTGGGGGTCATTGAGGGATTTCTTTGTGGCTATGTTTCATTGTTTCAACTCATTGAAATGTTGTAGATGGAGTTGTGTCGTGATTTATTTATGGTATGTTTCATTGTTTCAAGTCAATGCAATGTTGTAAATTGAGGTGTGTGGTGATGTCATGAGAATTTCTTGCAAAGGGTATTGCTTTATTAACTGAGATTTAATAGAAAATATGTTTTCACATTGACTGAGAGGAATAGAGGAAAATGAGCCACCCACATTGATTAAGATATTCTAGCTTGTCCATTAAATTTTTTAAAATTATGTCTTAACATACAAAAATAAAACCTAGAGTTGAAAGATAATACTTCATCACACAACCATTTAAACTAAACTATTAACATTCTTATACTTAATACATAAATATCAAAAACCATAAGTTCTTCATTTCATTTTTCCTTTGGATATGGAATATTCAATAAATTACCAATAAAAGAAAAGAATGGGAGTCCAACTTCCAACAAACACTTACACACTCCATCATTCCCTGCCAGCCAACATTCATGTATATGTATATATATAATTCAAAAATGAAATCCTATGCATCTGAACACAGTCTGAAATAACTTGTTGTAATTGGTAGCTTTGTCTATATATGGTGGGAAGGTTCATTTTATTTTGTTTTTAAAATTTACGTCCGATGCTATTTGTAATGTATAGAATTTCTTTGTATTAAAGATTATATTTATATAAGTACAGAGTATGACAAACGGGTTTAATTTTTTCAAATGTCATGTTGAACTCATATCTAATATATATTGTGGTAATGGCTTTGATTTTTATTTTTGGCCTTGTATCCTGAAGATTCTACCTAATAAAACATCAAAAAAATGAAACTTTGTACAAGCAACAAAATGACAAGATTTTTCCTACTACAAACAGAATGCAAAGCCATGACATACATGAGACTAAAACTCAATAAAGCCAAAGACTTCTTTAAAAAAAAGGCAGAGAAGCACATACAACATCACTCATTTCTTGTCACTTTTGACAACAAGATTTAGCAACCTGCGAAAAAAACCTTGTTGATTCTTAATTAGAACCCTACAAAAGTCTCAAATGGGTAGCCTAAACAAATTAGGTCAGTACATATATAGTATGAAAAATTTCAAAAGATAACAGAGAAATGAAACATTACTACTGTAACTCCTGTGCCATGGGGATTCTTTTGTCTGAATGTTTTGTGGAACTCCCTGAACAACCAAACAATGTTTTTTCATATTGATCTCATAGGGCTATTAGAATAAAGTAGACATAATACTATCTAAATAATAAATCAAACTGCATGATAGAGATGTTCTCGCTCTGATTAGTGTTGGAGGAGAGAGCTCTATGACTTCAACAAATAAATAATATAAAAACGAAATCGTCATTGTTTATATATACCTTTGGGAGTGACACCATAACTATGTCTCAACCTACCTAGACGGTCGAGAGACCCAAACACAATCGCAATCCCGTTGTGCGTTCAGGTTAGCGGAGGTGTCAGCGGCGAAGTCAAGGTATCCAAGAATCACAAAATTGACTTGATATTTCCCATGACCAGTCAAACCTCCCTCAAATTCAAGGTATCCGGGAATCACACATGCTTCCCCTATCACCTAGGTCTCCTATCCCCCATCCAAATGAGCCTTTATCACTCAACTCTAGGCTCATTACAATGGAGTATCACCAATCTTTCAAAGGCTTTCATAACATGCAATCTATGGTCCACTGTAAAACCACTTTATGAGCTTTAAAACCACGGGTCATGAAAACCATATATTCAAAACCACTAATATTCACCTAACAACTTTGACTCTTTTATTAAATTAAATTTAACCTAACATAGATGTACATGCACAACCAATCAATGGGGCCGGGTGACATCAACAATTACAACAAACCAATGAAAATGATAAAGTGTTGACAAATGAACGTTGCAAATAGAAGTGTTTGGCACTGACCTGATGGATATGAACTTACGGATAAACTTACGGATAGGACTTGAACTATGGTATTCTATATCTTTCTCAAACATCTCAAAAGAATTTGTGTAGCTCTAGAATAAGACTTCAATGGGTTTCGTTTATTGAAAAATCAAATGGTTTATTTTTTTTGGGTTTATTGGTTTAGTTGAAATGATAAGTAGCTCCCATTAGAGGAAGACAAGACTAAAGTGAATGTCTTCTATTTAAATTAAATGATTTGTTGGTTTCGTTTATTGAAAAATCAAATGGTTTATTTTTTTATTGATTTAATTGAAATGATAAGTAGCTTTCATTAGAGGAAGACAAGACGTAAGTGAGTGTTTTTTATTTAAATTAAATGATTTATTTTTTATTGTTAAAATAAAATTTAATAATTTATTATTGAAATTGTAATTTAAATCATTTAAATTAATTTTAAAATTATAAATTATATTTAATTTGTAATTTTGAAAAAATGAAAATGTAAATTGAATTTGAATCAAAATTAATTTTAAGAATAAAGACAACCAAGGCTATTTTGTTGGCAATTAGTTTACTTACTTAAAGTTACTTTATCCAATCTCATTTCTATAAATTTATTTAAAATCAATAAACATAATTATAATATTGAATTTGTTTAAAAATTAAAATTAAAATAATTATAATATTTAATTTGTTTTTATAACTTCATTTAAAATATAATATATGTGTTGTTTAATGTTAAAATATAATATATTTGTTGTTTAATGTTAAAAATTTAGGAAATTTTTATTTTCATAAAATTTATTTAAAATTAATAAAAATAATTATAATAAATATTTTGATCGAAGCTTGATTTGTTTGTTATTGAATTGATTAAGTAGACATATTTCAACATTTGATAGAGTGGACATTCAATATAATAATAATAACCTAATTTGAAGGCTACTATCAAATTAAATTTCAAATTGGTGTATGAAATTTTCTTGTTTGTGAGAGAAGGGATCCCAAACTCACTTCTTATTGATTGAGTCATCACACTTCAACACTTCTAATGGATAGAAAATAATAATAATATATTCTCAAGGTCATGGTAAAGCCACACACCAAATTGGTGTATGAAATACCCTTGTTTGTGGGACAAGAGACCCCAAACTCATTTCTTCTTGATTGATCCAACACACTTCAACACTTTCAATGGATAGATATAAATAATAATAATTTAATAATCTATTTTTAAGGTCACGGCCAAGTCAAACACTAAATTGGTGTCTTAGACACCCTTGTTTGTGGGACCTTTAAGAAGAAAACACGTGTTCTAAACAATTAGGCACACTCATGTTGTTATTGATTTGCTTGTTATTAAATTGATTAAGCCTACACACTTCAACATTTTATTATAATAATAATAATAATATAATTTTAAGATCACGGTCAACACCAAATTGGTGTATGAAACCCCCTTGTTTGTGGGACAAGGGACCCTAAACTCACTTCTTATTGATTGAGCCAACACATTTCAACACTCTCAATATATATATATATATATATATATATATATATATATATATATATATATATAATCTGTTTTTAAGTTTAGGGCCACACGAAATTGGTGTACGAGACCCCCTTGTTTATCGGACAAAGTACCAGGCTTGAGCTATAAGGAGAAAAAAGAAAACACATGTTCTTAACCATTAAACCCACTCAAGTTGTTATTGATTTGATTGTTCAACATTTGCAATAGATAGAAATATATACATAGCATATCCATTTGTTCCTAACATAAAGTATTTCCTATACGGTTTCCTTCCTCGGGTTTCCTTCCTCTCGGGTTTCCTTCCTCTCTGCATTGAATAACAGTTTGAATAGTTTGGACTCTGCATTGAATTACAGTGTGTTTATACAGTTTCCTTCCTCTCTACATTGAATTACAGTTTGAATAGTTTGGACTCTGCATTGAATTACAGTTTGTTTGAATTCAGAATTATGGAGATCAGTGCTTCCGATGTAGAAATTAATATGAAAGTTGAAAAAATAATCAACAAAATACAGGTTGCTCGTGAAAAGTTGCATAAATCTTCTTTTTATGCAGAATTTTTAAGACAAGTGCAGGACCCAAAATTTGTGGCGCTGATAGAAAAGGTTATCAGCACGGATCCAAATCATTCACAGTTACAGGTGGTTCTCTATGGGGTTGRAAGGATGGAAATTAMTGAGGAACCTGAGAGWGATATTCGTCGAGAGYGTAATCGCACGCAGTTATGTTTGGCCATTTTATTAAGAGAAAACTTTCCATGGGTGAATGATATCGTGGTGTACGATCCCGTTCTGTCTGGATTGGATCAAAAAGCTATTGAKGCCTTGGRYTGCACTTGTCTCTCTGTTAACGAAAATGGCAGGAGGACAGTGGACAGACCCASGCTGTTTTTCATGCCTCACTGCGATGTTTTCCTCTGTGAAAATGTATTGGAGGCAAACTGGACGCCTGCCAATTTGAATAAGATTATCATATTAGGCAACGGCTTCAAGTACTTCAAGAAGCACGAGAAGATTTATCCTTACTATCTTCAAGCTCCGACCATCAAAGCCATTTTGGACAGCGACCATATGTCCATGAAATCCCTTTGCGTCGAGCCTTCGATAATTTAAACATGTATCTAGCCTTCAATCATTTAAGTTGGCATTTCTTCGACTGGGATGGTTCATTACACGGTTTCAACAGCGAAGAAGAAACCAATGAAGGTACGTCTGCAGAAGGGGGAGAAACCAGTGGGGGTACGTCTGACCCAGAAACCAATGAAGGTACGTCTGCCGAAGGGGGAGAAACCAGTGGAGGTACGTCTGATCCAGGGTATTTTAATAGAGATTTTAATATCCTTCGTCTTTTAGATTGAGGTTCAGAAGAATGATGATATGATTAACGTCTACTAAGACTGAATTGATCTATCAAAAGGTAAGTGATTACTTGTGATTCTTTAGAATAACTAGAACCTTTGCTTATTTAAATGATTCTTGTGATTACTTGTGATGTCTCTATACCACGGTGAATCGATGAACCTTTGAGACACCTGCGCAATTGTTTCTTCCTGAGGATTCTCTGATAGATCGACGATGAAGTTGATTCCAAAAATGTTGTAGTTCGATTGCACCATCAGATTTGCAAGGCCCTGACCTTTAATCGGCTTCGTGGGATTCATTTTGAGGTCGTATTCCAGCATGGCCACTATCCACTTACCTCTTCTTCCCTCAGGGTCAGGCTGAGTCAGGATATCCTTAACTAAGTTGTTGGGCATGTAAGCGATAACATGGGAGTGTAATATGTACATTCTAAACTCCTTTAGGGATTTTACCCAGGTGTATGCTTGTTTCTCCACAATGTCATACCTCAATGGAGAATACCTCAACGTACGACTAAAATAGGCTATAGGCTTATCAAAGTTCTAATCGTCTTTCTGTAACAACATGACAACAATCATATGCTCCAACGTGAACGAGAACAATATGCAATCCTTCGTGAAGTCTAGGTTGTCTAACACAGGAGCCTTATTCAGCGCTATCTTAATATCTTCAAATGATTTCCTGGATTTGGGGTTCCATTTGATCTTGTTCCCCTTTCTAAGCATACAGGTGATATGTTTTATAATTTCTGCCAGATTCGAGATGAATCTCCTCAAGAAATTTACCTTCCCTGGGAAACAATGCACCTCCTTTTTTATTAGCGACAGCAACAGGGGATTTATTCATCTCAGATTTTGTTTGAAAGACCTCTGGTCTTCTTTGAGAGGAATGACATGATGAATCACTTTAGTGTCATAAACCTTCAAGTCGCCATAACTCCAAGAGAAAACATCAGGGAAATCCTTCATGAGCTTGATGTAGTCTTGTTTGACCTCTGGACTGAGAGTTTTCAACAATTTGATTATTTTTGAGTTCTCCTTAGTCCTGATGTTGCAATATTCGACATCCTCATCATTTACAGTGATCTTGGGATTTCTAGCCACATCATTTTCATCAAAAATCTTTTCCAACGGAACTAGCCCCTTTGGGATGATACTATTCTTTAGTTGTACTATGTCCCTTCCCGCTATCTGGTTCTGGAAAGGGTCGTCATTACTATGCGCATCTGAGCTCTCATCTTTATCGCAACAACACTCATCACAAATGTTTATGTTAGTGAACTTGTCACTCATTTGGAGAAATATCTCCACCTATTTGTCGTCCTCAAACACCTGCCAATATTTGATATTATCAGGCACTTCCAGCCTGTGTTTTAATTCGATATCGTATTTTCTATTGGGAAATATGGGAATTTTAAAGACCAAGGCCAAGGTGGCCAATTCATCGGTGACCTGATTCTTCTCCCTCGGGATCACTAATAGGTTATACTCTGAGAATTCTTCAAGGGGGTCCAATACTGGGTTCTTGTACGCTCTCATCCTGAGGTGTTTCGATTGATATGAGAAAGGTTTATAACTGGCTTGAAGTCCCCATGCTCTGTTATCCTATTTTCGCCCAATTCTTTCAAAACCTTCAGGCCCAAAATCAGTACCTCATACTCAGCCATGTTATTTGTACAATCGAAAGCGAGCTTCTATGAGAAGAGTTTTGTGCCCACCTTGAGAGGACTTATCCATACACCGACCCCTGCCCCTTCTTTTTTGACCGCGCCATCGAAACTCATGTTCCATATCTCATTCTTCGTGTGGTTCCTCAGGTCGACACACTCTGCTGCTTTCCGCTCGGTTTTATCATCGATGGTCATGATGGTTTTCGACTCTTCCTCTTCAAAGCTCAGGTCATTGTATAATATGGAGGAGTTGACCTCAGTGTCGACGGAGTAGATAGGATGGTTATTCAGCTATGTTTTACTGCTTACCATGTACTTCAGTAGTACTTCTTTGTATAACCATCTCTCCTAGCCAAAGACAGGAATGGTAACGTATGGCATATCCATTTGCAGAGTTCCCTTTAATTTCGCAACCCATGACCTAGATAACAAAATTCCAAACATATGGGGTATATTGACCACGACCATGTCTATAACCATGTTCTTTGAAGGAATTTGGGCCAGCGACATGAACAAGTCTTTGATGAGACCAAAACATTTGACTTTCCTCGAATCGAAAGAAAAAATGTCCTCATAGGGCCTGGTGATCTCCAAACCCAACTCGTCCATGATCACCTTTGGCATGAGGTTGTGCAATGCTTTTGAATCCAACATGGCATTATGCAGGGTCATGTCATGGACCTTGAGACTGACATAAAACAGGGGAACTTCCTCAGTATCATTTTTCTCCTCTATGCACAGACCAAATAAAATAGTAGGGTGATCATCTTGGAAGTTCAAAGTGTTGGGGGTTTCTCTCATTTTTATCATTTTAATAATCTGCTCCCGATACTCACCCTTTTTGATAATTTCGTTAAACGGGACACAGATTTTGACCTTGGCCATTTCATTATCAAAGTTAAAGGGGGGAGATACCTTTTCTACCTCTTTTCCAGGAGAGTGTGTCGTTCGTTTCAAGCATAATATCGTCATTTTCGCTCATGTATTTATCATTTTCTCCCTTCATCAAAAACACGCACATGTCCTTGTCATTGCAACAATGCATTTGGTCTTGGAACATATGATCAAAATCCTCGTCTGCGTAATCATTTTAGAATGGAGACCTTATTTATTGGTCGCCCTGGTCTCTTTTCTCCCTCTATCTGATCTGAGGGACTTGACCCCTTCTGAGGTTCTGATTTCTGGGCGAGGGGTCATGTTGTTCTCGGGCAACAGGTCTGCTTCCCATGGACATTCTTTCCATCAGTTTCTCCATCGTCTTCATCATCAAGTCAAATTTGTCATCCGAGGACCGAGATGTCGATGGTTGTGCATCCCCTTGGGGTTTCTTATCGCCTCTATTGAATCTTTATTTGATCTTCCCTGATGCCATCAAATTTACCTTGAATTTGATTGCGTCACTCATCATGGCGTATAGATTTTCTAATCTTCTTTCTCTCAATAGCAAGGCGAAATCACTGTAGAAGGAATCGGCGTATCGTAGTTGCACAACCCCGGGGGGTGGCTGGACTTTTCTGGGAATTGAGTTATACACCCTCATGAAACGGGCTAAGAATTCTTGCACCATCTCCTCCGACGCCCTCTTCATATTATTGTACTGTGTCAACAACTGCAAGGGGTTCATTTTGTCTCCCCATCTAATAATGAAAGACGTTTCGAATGCGGCGAAGTCTTGAATGCTTGTTGTTGAGAGGGCTTTGAACCACTTCCTCAATCATATATATATATATATATATATATGTGAATGATTGAGTTTGTACTTTGCATAAAAATATTTATGCTAATAAATTAAAGTAACATATGAAAAATATTTATGATTGAGTTTGTACTTTGCATAAAAATATTTATGCTAATACCTTAAAGTAACATATTAAAAATAGATAACATTTTAAATGTTTAATGTTTCTAAGGTATTCTTAACCAACAAGAAGAATGTGCAGAAACTACGATTCAAAAATGAAATCCTTTGCATATGAATGTGTAGAAACTATAATTCAAAAACGAAATCTTATGCATTTGAACACAGTTTGAAATAACTTGTTGCAATTGGTGACTTTATCAATATGGTTGGAAGGTTCATTTTCTTTTGTTTCCAAATTTATGTCTAGATGTTATTTATATGGTATAGAATTTTTTTGTATTAAAGATCATATTTATATAAGTAAGGATTATGAAAAACGGGTTTAATTTCTGTAGGTGATATGTTGAGATCATAATTAATATATTATTGAATTGATTTTGAGTCTTATTGTTGGCCTTGTGCTGTAATGATTCTAGTTCTAAGATTTACTACCGAAAATACTCAACGACCTAATGAAACTTTAAAAAAATAAAACTTTGTACAACCAACAAAATGACAAGATTTTTCCAAAATACAAAGCCATGACAAACATGAAAATAAAACTCAATAAAGCCAAAGACTTATTTAATAAAAATCAAGAGAAACACATACAACAATCCTCATTTCTTTCCACTTTTCACAACAAGCTTTAGCAACCTGAGAAACAATATATTTGACAAATTACTTATTTTTTTACAAGTAATTATAAATTATCCTAATAGTATTTGATGGGTAAAATGCTCCATGAGAAACATTTTTCCGATCAAATTTCAACACGTTATTGGACCTTTCTTGTTAGGTTTCTTATCTTACGATATGGAACTACAATTGTTTTCACCAAAAAGGCATTGAGAGCTAAACAAAAATGGTCTATGTGGGGGTCATAGAGGGATTTCTTTGTGGCTATGTTTCATTGTTTCAACTCATTGAAATGTTGTAGATGGAGGTGTGTCGTGATTTATTTATGGTATGTTTCATTGTTTCAAGTCAATGCAATGTTGTAAATTGAGGTGTGTGGTGATTTCATGAGAATCTCTTTCAAAGGGTAGTGCTTTATTAACTGAGATTTAATAGAAAATATGTTTCCACATTGATTGAGAGCACATTGATTGAGAGGAATAGAAGAAAATGAGCCACCCACATTGATTAAGATATTTTTTAAAATTATGTTTTAACATACAAAAATAAAACCTAGAGTTGAAAGATAATACTTCATGACATAACCATTTAAACTAAACTATTAACATGCTTATACTTAATACATAAATATCAAAAACCATAAGTTCTTCATTTCATTTTTCCTTTGGATATGGAATATTCAATAAATTACCAATAGAAGAAAAGAATGGGAGTCCAACTTCCAACAAACACTTACACACTCCATCATTCCCTGCCAGCCAACATTCATTCATTCATATATATATATATATATATATATATATTCAAAAATGAAATCCTTTTGCATATGAATGTGCAAAAACTATAATTCAAAAATGAAATCCTATGCATCTGAACATAGTCTGAAATAACTTGTTGTAATTGGTAGCTTTGTCTATATATGGTGGGAAGGCTCATTTTATTTTGTTTTTAAATTTTATGTCTGATGCTATTTGTAATGTATATAATTTCTTTGTATTAAAGATTATAATTATATAAGTACAGAGTATGACAAACGCGTTTAATTTTTTCAAATGACATGTTGAACTCATATCTAATATATATTGTTGTAATGGCTTTGATTTTTATTTTTGGCCTTGTATCCTGAAGACTTTGCCTAATAAAACATCAAAAAAATGAAACTTTGTACAAGCAACAAAATGACAAGATTTTTCCTACTACAAACAGAATGCAAAGCCATGACAGACATGAGACTAAAACTCAATAAAGCCAAAGACTTCTTTAAACAAAAAGCTAGAGAAGCACATACAACATCGCTCATTTCTTGCCACTTTTGACAACAAGATTTAGCAACCTGCAAAAAAAACCTTGTTGATTCTTAATTAGAACCCTACATAAATCTCAAATGGATAGCCTAAACAAATTAGGTCAGTACATATATAGTATGAAAATTTTCAAAAGATAACAGAGAAATGAAACATTACTACTGTAACTCCTGTGCCATGGGGATTCTTTTGTCTGAATGTTTTGTGGAACTCCCTGAACAACCAAACAATGTTTTTTCATATTGATCTCATAGGGCTATCAGAATAAAGTAGACATAATACTATCTAAATAATAAAGCAAACCGCATGATAGAGATGTTCTCGCTCTGATTAGCGTTGGAGGAGGGAGCTCTATGACTTCAACGAATAAATAATATAAAAACGAAATCGCCATTGTTTATATATACCTCTGGGAGTGACACCATAGCTATGTCTCGACCTGCCTAGACGGTCGAGAGACCCAAAAATAATCGCAATCCCGTTGTGCGTTCAGGTTAGCAGAGGTGTCAGCAGTGAAGTCAAGGTATCCAAGAATCACAAAATTGACTTGATATTTCCCATGACCAGTCAAACCTCCCTCAAATTCAAGGTATCCAGGAATCACACATGCTTCCCCTATCACCTAGGTCTCCTAGCCCCCATCCAAATGAGCCTTCATCACTCAATTCTAGGCTCATTACAATGGAGTATCACCAGTCTTTTAAAGGCTTTCATAACATGCAATCTATGGTCCGTTGTAAAACCACTTTATGAACTCTAAAACCACTGGTCATCAAAACCATATGTTCAAAACCACTAATATTCACCTAACAACTTTGACTCTTTTATTAAATTAAATTTAACCTAACATAGATGTACATGCACAACCAATCAATGGGGCAGGGTGACATCAACAATTACAACAAACCAATGAAAATGATAAAGTGTTGACAAATGAACGTTGCAAATAGAAGTGTTTGGCACTGACCTAATGGATATGAACTTATGGATAGGACTTGAACTATGGTATTCTATATGAAAATATTTACTTTCTCAAACATCTCAAAAGAATTTGTGTAGCTCTAGAATAAGACTTCAATGGGTTTCGTTTATTGAAAAATCAAATGGTTTATTTTTTTGGTTTATTGGTTTAGTTGAAATGATAAGTAGCTCCCATTAGAGGAAGACAACACTAAAGTGAATGTATTCTATTTAAATTAAATGATTTATTGGTTTCATTTATTGAAAAATCAAATGGTTTATTTTTTATTGCTTTAATTGAAATGATAAGTAGCTCTCATTAGAGGAAGACAAGACTTAAGTGAGTGTTTTTTATTTAAATTAAATGATTTATTTCTTATTGTTAAATTGAAATTTAATAGCCCCGGATGGGGTGACACGTAGCTCAAGGGATACAGGTGGACTTGCACTCGGCCCAGGCATAAATGCCGATAGCCGCCACCCACGAGCCTGTATTAACCATGGGGGGCGGCCATAGTTGCAGTTGCAAGACGGAGGGACCTTTCTCTCGCGCAAGCATTTACAACCTCAATGTTCCCGGGATGGCAAGGGTTAAAGGTAGAAGGATGACCTCGGCTCTTGATTATTTGGTTTTCAGTTTGCCCGGACAGAACGGGACTGCACCCACCTCGGCTTCGCATTTTGCTTGGACACTCTGGTGTGGTCCAGTTCTCATCGTGTCCAGTATTCATAGTGACGCTCTGGTGCGACTTTTCATATTGCATATTGCTCGGACGCTCTGGTGCAGTCTAGTATTTTCGCTGCATTTCTTTCTGACCGCAGCGAGACAGAGCTCGCTTGCCTGTGCCTTGCACCTTCACCTGCACTTGCATTTTCTCTGCTCCTGGTTCATAGGCCTTCACCTGCATTTTCCCTGCTCCTTCATCATGGCCCGGAAGAGAGGCAGACCTCGCGGTGGTGCTGCCTGGGAGGCTCATAAGGCGCAGCGGCGTCGTAAGGAGTAGTTGGAACGTGCCTTGGCTCTGGTGACATCCATTCTTAGGAAGAAAGCCAGGGCAGAGAGACTGGTGCGGCTTGCCACCATAGCTGAGCCTGGAGTTGGATGCAGCCGAGTTGTCAAAGAGAATGCGTCGGGTGCCCTGCAGAAAGCTGGTAATGAGGAGGAGTTTCCCCCCTGCATTGTGGTGGAAGACCCGTTCATGGAGGACCTGTCGATTATCGAGTAGACCCGAGTGGCGAACCATCCAGAAGCATGCAGACCCACTCCGACATTGCTAGACGATACCCCCGGCTGTATTGTGGAGGAAATACCCTAGCCTGGTGATGACACTTGCAGCTGCCATGGCACACAGGTGAACGAAGCAGGATCGAAGGGCGTTGAGGCTGATGCGGAGCAGAGGGTGTTCGAAGCGGGTTCTGAAGCGGCGGTGGACGTGGGTGGCAGCATGCATGGTTCACTCATCCGGGAAGAGCACCTGACTCTAATGTTCGACCTTCGGGGGCATCTGTCGGACCTGGAACATCGGGCCCTCCTCATGGGCCAGCGCATGGACATGCTCCTCGATGCGTTTTCCAACGCGCCAGCCAAGCGAAAATGCCCCCTCTGTGCGCAAGATTTCGCCATCCTTGCGGGGCCCACGCGGCAGACTAGCGAGGATGACAGGTCACCAGGCACCTAGGTTTTATATGCTCTTTCGGTTCCTAGTTTTATCTGCTCTCTTGGTTCCGAGTTTTATTATATTACTGTTTTATGTGTATTTAAACCATTTGACATCTGTCCTGGTTTCCTCCAGGCAGGACAGATGCCACTCTGCTATTATGTTTTTCATGCTATTGCTACTCGCCCTTTATATATGCTACTTTCCGATAATCGGCAGCATTCTGGGTGATTCCAGACCTACTCTTTTGTATACTCTGTAAATTTTGTCTATCTAATATAGCAAGTTCCGCTTTTTATTTAAAAAAAAAATGAAATTTAATAATTTATTATTGAAATTGTAATTTAAATTATTTAAATTCATTTTAAAATTATAAATTATATTAAATTTGTAATTTTGAAAAAATGAAAATGTAAATTAAATTTGAATCAAAATTAATTTTAAGAATAAAGACAACCAAGGCTATTTCTTATTGTTAAAATGAAATTTAATAATTTATTATTGAAATTGTAATTTAAATTATTTAAATTAATTTTAAAATTATAAATTATATTAAATTTGTAATTTTGAAAAAATGAAAATGTAAATTGAATTTGAATCAAAATTAATTTTAAGAATAAAGACAACCAAGGCTATTTTGTTGGCAATTAGTCTACTTACTTAAAGTTACTTTATCTAATCTCATTTTTATAAATTTATTTAAAATAAATAAACATAATTATAATATTGAATTTGTTTAAAAAGTAAAATAAAAATAATTATAATATTGAATTTGCTTTTATAACTTCATTTAAAATATAATATATTTGTTTTTTAATGTTAAAATATAATATATAATTATAATATTGAATTTGTTTAAAAAGTAAAATAAAAATAATTATAATATTGAATTTGTTTTTATAACTTCATTTAAAATATAATATATTTGTTGTTCATTTAAAATATAATATATTTGTTGTTTAATGTAAAAATATAATATATTTGTTGTTTAATGTTAAAAGTTTAGAAAAAATATATTTTCATAAAATTTATTTAAAATTAATAAAAATAATTATAATAAATATTTTGATAAAGCTTGATTTGTTTGTTATTGAATTGATTAAGTGGACACATTTCAACATTTGATAGAGTGAACATTTAATATAATAATAATAACCTAATTTTAAGGTTACTATCAAATTAAATTTCAAATTGGTGTATGAAATTTCCTTGTTTGTGAGAGAAGGGACCCCAAACTCACTTCTTATTGATTGAGTCATCACACTTCAACACTTCTAATGGATAGAAAATAATAATAATATATTCTCAAGGTCATGGTAAAGCCACACACCAAATTGGTGTATGAAATCCCCTTGTTTGTGGGACAAGGGAACCCCTACGAGTAGAGTGACCTCTAAGGAGGAAACACATGTTCTTAATCATTAGACTCACTCAGGTTGTTGTTGATTTATTTGTTATTGAATTGATTCATTCTACACACTTCAACATTTCATTGAAAGAATAGAGGATGATGATGATGATAATAATAATAATAATAATAATAATAATCAAGCCATACACCAAATTGGTGCATGAAACCCCATGTTTGTGGGACAAGAGACCCCAAACTCACTTCTTCTTGATTGATCCAACACACTTCAACACTTTCAATGGATAGATATAAATAATAATAATTTAATAATCTATTTTTAAGGTCACAGCCAAGTCAAACACCAAATTGGTGTCTTAGACCCCCTTGTTTGTGGGACCTTTAAGAAGAAAACACGTGTTCTAAACAATTAGGCACACTCATGTTGTTATTGATTTGCTTGTTATTGAATTGATTAAGCCTACACACTTCAACATTTTATTATAATAATAATAATAATATAATTTTAAGATCACTGTCAACACCAAATTGGTGTATGAAACCCCCTTGTTTGTGAGACAAGGGACCCCAAACTCACTTCTTATTGATTGAGCCAACACATTTAAACACTCTCAATATATATATATATATATATATATAATCTGTTTTTAAAGTTAGGGCCACACTAAATTGGTGTATGAGACCCCTTTGTTTATTGGACAAAGTACCAAGCTTGAGCTGTAAGGAGAAAAGAGAAAACACATGTTCTTAATCATTAGACCCACTCAAGTTGTTATTGATTTGATTGTTCATACAATAAATAGAAATATATACATAACATATCCATTTGTTCCCAACATAAAGTATTTCCTATACGGTTTCCTTCCTCTCGGGTTTCCTTCCTCTCTGCATTGAATAACAGTTTGAATAGTTTGGACTCTGCATTGAATTACAGTGTGTTTATACAGTTTCCTTCCTCTCTACATTGAATTACAGTTTGAATAGTTTGGACTCTGCATTGAATTACAGTTTGTTTGAATTCAAAATTATGGAGATCAGTGCTTCCGATGTAGAAATTAATATGAAAGTTGAAAAAATAATCAACAAAATACAGGTTGCTCGTGAAAAGTTAGAGAAATCTTCTTTTTATGCAGAATTTTTAAGACAAGTGCAGGACCCAAAATTTGTGGCGCTGATAGAAAAGGTTATCAGCACGGATCCAAATCATTCACAGTTACAGGTGGTTCTCTATGGGGTTGGAAGGATGGAAATTAATGAGGAACCTGAGAGTGATATTCGTCGAGAGCGTAATCGCACGCAGTTATGTTTGGCCATTTTATTAAGAGAAAACTTTCCATGGGTGAATGATATCGTGGTGTACGATCCCGTTCTGTCTGGATTGGATCAAAAAGCTATTGATGCCTTGGGTTGCACTTGTCTCTCTGTTAACGAAAATGGCAGGAGGACAGTGGACAGACCCAGGCTGTTTTTCATGCCTCACTGCGATGTTTTCCTCTGTGAAAATGTATTGGAGGCAAACTGGACGCCTGCCAATTTGAATAAGATTATCATATTAGGCAACGGCTTCAAGTACTTCAAGAAGCACGAGAAGATTTATCCTTACTATCTTCAAGCTCCGACCATCAAAGCCATTTTGGACAGCGACCATATGCTCCATGAAATCCCTTTGCGTCGAGCCTTCGATAATTTAAGCATAGATCTAGCCTTCAATCATTTAAGTTGGCATTTCTTCGACTGGGATGGTTCATTACACGGTTTCAACAGCGAAGAAGAAACCAATGAAGGTACGTCTGTCGAAGGGGGAGAAACCAGTGGAGGTACGTCTGACCCAGGGCATTTTAATAGAGACTTTAATATCCTTCGTTTTTTAGATTGAGGTTTAGAAGATTGAGGTTTAGAAGAAAGATGATGAAAAGAAAGATGATGATAATGATTAATGTTTACTCAGATTGAATTGATCTATCAAAAAGTAAGTAATTACTTGTGATTCTTTAGAATAACGGGAACCTTTGCTTATTTAAATTGACATTTCTTCTACTGAAATGATTCATTACACGGTTTCAACAGGGAAGAAGAAATCAGTGAAAGTACCTCTGCCGAATGGGAAGAAACCAGTGGAAGTACCTCTTTGTAGGGATTTTATCTGTGATTTTGATAATATTGATTTTAACATCTTTAGACTAATGATGAATGGATATATAATTCTAGTTGTATATTTTTAGTTGATATTAATAATTAATGGATATATAATTCTTGTTAAGTACATATAGAGTGTTTTATGGGTTTATTTATGTATTTAGAAATATAATTTAAATAATAAAATATAGAGATTTTTTTTCAGATTTAAATAGTCAAATTCCTGCCAAAAATACCAAAAATTAAAAAGTTTAGCTAAGCTCATAAAATAAAATTGGAAAAAATTATATAAAATTTTAAAATTTCATATAATATATAATAATTAAAATGTTCTTAATAAAATAAATCTTGTTTTAAATTAATTTTAGATGGTATAATTGATTTTCTATTTTTTTTCTCTTAAATAAAAATGGATTGATAATCATATTATAAAAATAATAAAATTATATAAATTATGTTTAAAGAATTTTATTATAAAAATGAATTCATATTATTTATTTTTTCACTTTATTATGCATTTTTACTTAAGTAAAGAGAATCCAAAAAACAAAATCTATAAATTAAAATCAAGCATTCTCTAAAATGTATATAAAAAAAAAAATTGAATGGCTAAGCATGTAAAACCCATAGACAAAGTATATAT
>JASDQU010010799.1:181431-219217 GCA_032191745.1 Picea mariana | reverse complement strand
GTGTCATCCGTCCACCTCCCCCCTTTGGTGCGCGTGGTCCTCCTTCCTTCTCATCATCCACTCATCACGTGCCATGTGTCCTGTTCCTTTCCACATCATCCTCTCACCAAAGAGAAAGTCCATTATCTCTCGTCTTCCCCCCTTTCCGCTTAATGTCTTTTGCCATGCGCCCTCCTCCGTCGCCATTTTCGCACCTCGCCACTTCGTTTACACTCTCATGATACGACGCCACCACTCCTGTCATGCGCCACATTCTTCACACTGCCCTTCACGCTCATTCGCCAAGCCAGTCAGTTATTCCAGGTGGCATCTCAAGAGGCCCTCCACGTCCCGAAGGTGCCAAGTTGGCCAGGTTAGCCTCAATCCCGAGGAAGCAGTTATTGAAGAGGTTGGTGGTGGTTGGACATCTCCTCCGCCATAATGGGAAAGCACGACAATGAATTAAAGGCACGTCGATTCGCCGTTGGAACTGTCAAAGAGTTAGATTGCGTCTGACATAAGTTGCATGATCTCTCAGATGTTGACTGTCAGAAGCCATGCAGATGCAAAGCCTTCAATGCAGTGTCTTGATTTTTTTGCGGTTGGTGTTCTGAGTATATGAAGGCATTTTCGCCATTTTGTATCTATCGATGGTAGAGCTAAGCTCCCAACTGTAAAGTTTCAACAAACTTTCTGGTTTCCTGGTCATGTATCTGTGTTTGAGACTTCTTGGTTTATGACAAACAGTTCTCCCTTTCATCTATGTTTCATCTCATGAAAGAGAGTTCACAGTCGAAGGATTCGCGTGGATTACTGCAATTTTGTTATGATAAAGGATTTGTTGTGGCATTATTGTATTCTCTGGTCTTTTGTGTTTGAATATAAAAGGATTTTGTGTTCGGATGCTTTCTTCTCCAGTCTGTTATGAACCTGATGTTTATGATAGACCTTCGCACTCTTCTCATGCAAGTCTTCCCCCTACTCACCCTTTATTGCAACTCATTGTTTGAAGTTTATCAAGACCTCACTCGTTCATGCATGCCTAGCCTAGTTTCTGAGTTGGAATGATATCGTTCAGAGTTTTCCTCCATTTGATCACCTCTTTAAAACAAATCGTGACATTAAACTGATGGGTGTCAAGCTCTGCTCCTGCAATAAATCCAGGAGTGACTTCTGACGCTAACAGTCCCTTTCCACGAGGAGGAGAACACTTCTCTAGCCTGTGACCTATGAAGGGTGAAAGCACTGACAACAAAAACTAGAACCGCCGCATGGAGCTATCATTTTTAGAAATTTATGGGAGGTGTTTTAGATAACTCCTTGATTTCACGTTTTGGTAGGTCCTTATCTGCATTTCCATATCTCCATAGGGCATAGGAGCTCACCGCTCACATCCCAGCTCTACATATATAATTTTCTTTTTTTGATTGGGGAAATAGCAAAATGAAGAAGGGATCGTTCCTATCCAGCTAGAGGGGAAGCAATGGAAATTGACCAAGCTACTGAGAGTTGAAGGCGGGGCCATAGCGAAAGCCTTCTATCAAGTCTCACCAGGTCTACCTATACCGTCCATCAATGCTTATCTTGACCGGGGAAGAATATTGACTGTACGAATGTAGGTCCAAGTTTAACGTATTGAATAAGCACCTTGCCCAATGCAGACAAGCGATTTTAAATTCCTTTATTTAGATTAATCAAAACCTCTTCGTAACTAATACCCCACACGTCCGATGTAATCACATAGGATCTTTAGTTTAGTTGATCAGTGTGATCTTTTTTACCTTCCTGCCCCAGCGTATACATTTCTATAACAATCATTCAATCTAGTTTCTCACTCTGAGGCTTTGTTAGCACAGTAGCTTTGGAATCATGCTTCGGACCTATTACATCTTAGGAAAGGATTTGGACTAGTTGCATTGGGATCAGGCTCCCTCTGTTGTCCTTGGACCCTTTTTTCACTACTTGTGGAAGTTTCAATCAATTATATATTGATCGATCAGTTCATGCTTCATTCGGGCATGCTTAGCCAGTTTGTGAGGAACTATATATGGATCTTATTATGGTTCATTTCCAGCTGGATCCGTAAATGTCTCTCCTTCTTCTGCTTCCACCTTTTCTACTTTATTCTTTAGCTTTCCTGCTTCTTTCTCCACTGTCTTTGTCTCTGCTACTGAAGAATCAGCCTATGCCTAAGGTACTTTTGTAGCCTCTCTTGCTACCGGTATTGGTTTTCCCCGGTCAATTGCTTCTGAGTCAATGGATTAAACTAGCCTCTACCACCTCTACTACTTCTGCCTTTACTTATGCTTTCAAAGAAGCCTTTTCCTCTATAGCTTCCAGGTCAACTCGATCAAATGGCTCTATGGATGTAGGTGGTGGGACTGGATATAGAACGAGTTATGAAATGGACTTTTTCACCAAGTGAAGGTGTGTTGTCTCTCCCGTTCATGGATTGAATGTTACTGAATCTACTTGATCAAATAGCTCTGGATATTTTTATGGGATGGTCTATGGCTCTCAACCCGGAAGGGAGGCTACTAGCTCTGTAATTGGCTATTAGTCAATTTATGGAATTCAATCTTTATATGCATCTGAATCTTCTATTTATGGAACTTGAACTCGATGTGCTTCTAGAATTGGATCAAGATAAAAAACTGCTAGAGAGCTAGAAGCATGTTGTAACCTAGTGATTTATCTATGACATAAAAGGGGCAATGGAATTGAATTTGGAACCAGACGCACTTGTCAATTTTAGAAGCAAAACCAGACACACCTTTTTAGGGAATGGAGCATTTCAATGTCTCAACCATACGCAATAATGGGCATTTGACTAGGTAAACTACCACCTCTGTCTGTTCCTCTGGTTTTGGTTCTTTGACTGGATCATTTTCTACTCAGTTTCAATCTTGGTTTCAAACTACAGGTGAATCTACTGCATCTGTATGGGGTGGTGGTTCTTCACCGGATACTGAAATTGGAAGGAATACAAATAACGTAGTTTTACAACACTACAAGGGATGGTGAGAAATATATATTCCATCTCTATTGTGGGGACATATGGAGAATAATTACACATATAACTATACCTTACCCTATATTTTCCCATAGTATTAGTGACAGAGTAGCCTAGGAATTCTAGTCGATATTACATAAATAATAAGCCATTGGGTCACTCTCCTTCGGACCCGAGAAAAATGCTTAATTAATTAGTAAGCGAGTGCAATTCAGCTATAACAGAGAGGAAGAGAGAATTGAGGCTAAGTCACATCCCATTAGCTAGAAATGGCAGAGAAACAATGATATAACCAGAACAATACCACAATAGCACCTGAATAATACTAGAATAACACTAGAAAGAACACTTTTAGTACTGAGAGCAATGTTTAGTTGCCTCTTCGAGGGGGAAACCTCCAGCAGAGCAGAGATCTATGACAATAATATCCAAGAAAAAACTTCTCATACCCTCTACTTTTATTTATATTAAATCTATCTATCCAAAAGAACCATCTAGAGGAAGATCCTTCTAGAAGCGGAAGCTTCTATTAGGTCTTCTTACATTTGATTTATTCTTCCTTATTTCTAGGCCTTATTAATATTGGCCTTTATTACATGGAATTATATTATTCTACCTGCATGAGGGGTTAAGGAGGTTAGGTCCCTAACATTACCTCCCTCTTGAAGAATAACCTTGTCCTCAAGGCTTCAGATGAGGGAATTGTTGTAGAATTGTAGTTGGCTTCCAGGTGACATCTTCTAGAGGTGTGTATTTCCATTGGACTAACACTTCCTAGATGGTGCGTTGATGGAGATGACACTCTCTCTGGGCCAAGACTTCTTGTGGATGCGACCATATGGAACCTTTTTCATCCAACTCAGGAAGTCTAGTTTGAGTTTGGCACTTAATTCCAATCACCTTCTTTAAGAAAGAAACATGAAAAATAGGATGGAGCTTCGACTAACTGGGTAGAGCTAACTGATAAGCCACTGATCTCACATGCTTAAGAACTGTATAAGGACCATAAAATTTGGGTGCAATTTTTTGACAGTGTTGAGATTTGAGCAAAGTCTTCTTATGAGGTTGTAGTCGAAGAAATACCCGGTCCCCTTCAACAAAATGGAGTTTTGAACGACCTTGATCTGCTTGTTGCTTCATGTGATTTTGAGCCATGACCAAATTGTCTTTGAGGGCACAAAGAATAGACTCTCGGGCTGTAAGAGTGGTTTCAACCTCCTGAACCTTTGAGACATATGGAATATAGGAAAGAACTGATGGGGGATTTTGGCCATAAACCACTTCAAAAGGAGTCGTGCGAGTAGTCGTATGGTAAGATGTGTTGTACCACAATTCAGCTAGGAGTAACTATTGATCCCACCAATGTTGCCTCTCAGATGAAAAACACTGTAAATATGTTTCCAAACACTTGTTGACAACTTCAGTCTAGCCATCCATCTCGGGTGATAGGTAGCGATGAGATGCAATTGGGTGTCCTGTAGTTTGAACAACTCTTGCCAAAAATTGTTGGTGAAAGTGGGGTCTCTATCAAGGACAATAGAATTAGGCATGCCATGAATCTTGAGGATATTATCCATGAATATTTGAGCCACTGTGGTGGAAGAGCACAAAAATGAGCATATTTGGAGAGACGATCGACGACCACCATGATGATTGACTTATTGCTTGATTTAGGTAAGCCTGCAATGAATCCATTGAAATATCTCACCAAAAAGCAGGAGGAATCATAAGTTGTTCGAGTCTACCCGAATATTTGACCATTTCTCCCTTGTTGCATCGACAAACCTCACATTCAACCACAAAGGTGTGGACGTTCTGTTTCATACCTTCCCAGAAAAAAAGAATGTTTGACCCATTCATAGATTTTAGTAAATATTGAATGCCTTGTTGTGGGTGAGGCACGAAGTTCAGAAAGAACTGTGGATTTAAGTTGGGATTTCTTGCATAAATTCAAATAGAATTTGTAGCGAAGCTCTTCATTATGCTAAGAGTACCCTGAAGAAACTGAAGAATTGTGTTGCAATTGTTGGAGCAGGATAGAAATTTTGGGGTCTTACAACCATTCCTGGCGAACAGCTTGGAACCAATCTGGTACAATGAAGGAGAGAGAGAAAAGGGACCCATCTTCTTCATATTTCTTGGAAAGAGCACCGACCACTACATTTTCCTTTCCCTTCTTGTAAATGATCTTATAATCATATCCAAATAGCTTGGTCACCCATTTTTGTTGCGCTGGGATGAAATTCGTTGTTCCAAGAAATAATTAAGAATTTGATGATCAGTTTTGATTTGGAATCATTGACCCAATAAATAAGGACACCAGATATCCACAACATGCAGAATAGCTAGCATTTCATTTTCATAAATGGATTGGCCCAAATGTCGCTCTGAAAGTTGTTTTCTAGTGAAGGCCAAGGGCCTGCCATCTTGGACACCGACCATATGCTCCATGAAATCTCGTTGCCAAGAACATATCAAACCTTCGATAATTCAAGAATAGATCTAGCCTTCACTTATTTAAGTTGGCATTTCTTCGACTGGGATGGTTCATTAAACGGTTTCAACAGCGAAGAAGAAACCAGTGGAGGTACGTCTGTCGAATGGGAAGAAACCAGTGGAGGTACGTCTATCGAAGGGCATTTTAATAGCGACTTTAATATTCTCCATCTTTTAGACTGAGGTTCAAAAGAATGATGATGATGATGATTAATGTCCACTAAGACTAAATTGATCTATCAAAAGGTAAAAGTAAGTGATTACTTGTGATTCTTTAGAATTGCTCGAGCCTTCTCTTATTTAAATTGACATTTCTTCTACTAAAATGGTTCATTACACGGTTTCAACAGGGAAGAAGAAACCAGTGGAAGTACCTCTGTCGAAGGGGAAGAAACCAGTGGAGGTACGTCTGACCAAGGGCATTTTAATAGCGAATTTGATATGGATGTTATCCTCCGTCTTCTAGACTGAGGCTCAGAAGAATGTGATTAGATCGATGAATTTATAAATTTAGTAGGGATTTTATCTGTGATTTTGATAATATTGATTTTAACATTTTCATACTAATGATGAATGGATATGTAATTTTAGTTGTATACTTTTAGTTGATATTAATAATTAATGGATATATAATTCTTGTTAAGTATATATAGAGTGTTTTAAGGGTTTATTTATGCATTCAGAAAGATAATTTAAATAACAAAAAATGGAGATTTTGTCCGGATTTAAATAGCCTAATTCCGGTCAAAAACACCAAAAGGTAAAAAGTTTAACCAAGCATATAAAATAAAATTGGAAAAATTTATATATAATTTTAAAATTTCATGTAATATATAATAATTATAATGTTTTTAATAAATTAAATCTTATTTTCAATTAATTTTGGATGGTATAATTGCTTTTCTATTTTTTTTTTATTTTTTCTCTTAAATAAAAATGGATTGATAATTATACTATAAAAATAATAAAATTATGTTTAAAGAATTTTATTATAAAAATAATTCATATTATTTATTTTTTCACTTTATTATCCTTTTTACTTAAGTAAAGAGAATCTAAAAAAATTCTATAACTTAAAAACAAGTATTCTCTAAAATGTATAAAAAAAAAAATCGAATGGCTAAGAATATAAAAACCCTAGACAAAGAATATATATAAGCTTTTACACATTTTTAAATTCCATTCTAAAATATTTTGGAGGCAAATTAATGAAAATAACAAGATTCCTTGAAGGATTGGAATTCATACTTGAAGAAGCTCTATGAATTCCCTAATGTTGTAAATAATATTCACATTTTTATTGCAGAGTATTACTTTTTCATATTTTAGAAGGCATAGAGTTTGGAGTTAAATGAATTATAAAAGGGAGAGCAAAAGATATGGAATCCAATTAAGTAGAAACCCTAAAATTGGAATTTCACATTCACAAGCTCTTTAATATCTAAGTTAAGTAGGGTTTCCCTAAACCACTGAATTAACCCTATTTTAAAAATGGGGATAAAAACAAATGCTCAAATTATAGAATCATTATGATTAACCCTCTTTTAACAAGTTATATTAATACAAAATAATTAAAAAAAAAAACAAGATTAGTATATGATTAGAAAACCACGAAAAAGGGGCTAAAGACTAAGCCAATTTTAGAAGCTATTATTAGTCCCTCCCTGGGACTATAGCATTTGATTCATATCCATTAGTTTTCCTTTAACTAAGTATTTTTCTTGTTGTCCAATGTTGTACATATCCTTAACAAAATAATTATTTTTTCATAATATTTAAATTACTTTTATCACACTTCTGATTCATGTCTTGTGAAGAAGCTCTAACCAAATGAATTTTCAATCTTAGGTTATACCTAAGTTTTGAGTTTTTGAGTTTTAACACGCACACAATGCATTTTTTTCCAAGCATAGATAACCTAAATTTGGAGTTTTAATCTTAAATAACTATGACATCTATTCATTGAGTCATTAAATTCATGTCATTGGAATAAATACATGTGATGTCATATATTGGATGTGAAGTGAAATGCTGCCACACTTTTTTTTTAATGATCTTGTAACTAAATTTGTAACGAAATTTACAATTATCACCATTTACCTTTGGTTATTCACTCTAGTTTGATTTCTCCTTTCTTTGGAGCCTCTTTTTTCCATCTCCATATTTCTTATCTCCTAATATATTTTAGGAGTTTCTTCCTCTGGGTATATAGGCTAGCTATACTATCTCTATAATTCTTTATAATTGACATAGATGTTTGTATTCATGAACGAAGTTCCATCATTTCCTTCTCCCTCTCCACGAGTTCCAATCTCTTTAACAATAATCTAGACCACTGAATCTCTGGTACAATAAAGCGGGTGGAGTTGGATGCACCCATAGTGGATGCAAATTGGAGTTGGATGCATGCATAGTGAATGAAAATTGAGATCTTAACCACTTCAATGACATATACTTCTATACCAATACTCAACCATTTCATTTTTGGCCATTTTTAAAGCACTAATTACATTGCAACTATTTTGATTGTAAATTCATGCTCATGGTAATTATATGTTTTGATCAGGGATGATTTTAAGGATGGAAATTTATTTTAAAATGTATAAACCTTCATGAATCTTACTAATCCTTCATATGTCAACTATTAAATGTTTGGAGATATTTTTGTAAAAATATTCAAATTTCTAAGGATTTTATATAGTTTGTATAAAAGTTTGGCTATTTTTAAGATAAAATAATTTTATCCTATAGAATTTGGGCGAATAATTTTTAGAATAGCGAATCTCTTTTTGGGAAAAAGTTAATGGATGAGATAGAACATCTTGATCAATTTGGGTCACTCATTTTCCTCTATTCCTCTCAAACAATGTGGAAAAACAATTTCTATTAAATCTCAATTAATAAAGCACTACCCTTTGCAAGAGACTCTCGTGACATCACCACACACCTCAATATACAACATTGCAATGACTTGAAACAATGAAACATAACACAAAGAAATCACGACACACCTCTATCTACAACATTTCAATGAGTTGAAATAATGAAACATAGCCACAAACAAATCCCTCTATGACCCCCACATAGACCATTTTTGTTTATCTCTCAATGCCTTTTTGATGAACACAACTGTAGTTCCATATCCTAATCTAAGAAAACTAAGGAGGTTCAATAACGTGTTGAAATTTGATTGGAAAAATGTTTCTCATGGAGCATTTTACCCATCAAATACTGTTAGGATTTATAATTACTTGTAAGAAAACAAGTAATTTGTCAAATATACTTGGTTACATTGAAATGGTGGTTGGAATCATTTTAAATTGGAACTCTGATTGAATAATTTTATTTATTTATTTTATTTTTTCCGTTATTCTGGAAGTCTCTTGATCCAGGTGGATATTGGTGGCCACCCACCTGTTCCAAATTCCAATTGGCTCATCTTGACAATTTTCAGTTCAACATGTTTCTCTGTAATGGGGATATTTCTTGTAATTGTGGGTTCTACACTTCTAGGGCTGTCCTGAAGCCTAAAAAAAAATCCAAAAAGATAATGGTGGCCTCCCACCTATTCCAACTGGCTTATTTTGGAATTTTTCATGTTAGCACATCTTTTTGTACTTCCAGGGTCGTTTTGGGGCCCTAAACAATGTTTTATCGGATTTTCACAATCAAAATGTAGACTTAGTTAGAGTCTTATGACACAATATGTACTTCTCAAAAATATCTTTCCAATGAGATATCACACGCCTAAAACAAAGATCGTATGCAAACGTTACGGCCCCGAGAAGTTGATGCACTAAGTTACCCCAACAGGGCCCACATGAATTTTGGTGCTTCATCTCCTAGGGTTAGGTTTTTGGATGTCTAGGGTTTTGGCATTCATGTTTATTATAAAAAATCCTTCAAAGCCTCATTGTACCCATATTCTTGTGAATGAGCGTAGTCGTCACATCTCTTCTCAAATATAAAGGTGTCACCATTCTAGCGAGTCTTGCACTCTATATTTTTACAGTCTTAGTACATTTATTTCATTAATAGAAATCATGTATTGTTGTATTTCGTTGTTTCTGGAAATATTTATGCGTATTTCATTGTAATATCTCTACTTTCATTTCGTTCTGAAAATACTCTAGATCATCTCTAGATTGATAACTGCCAGTAAAGAAGAATATGCTAGGTGATCCAATCGTATTGATTGATAATTCATTCACCTTGCAAGAATATTACGTTCGACAATTTGGGAAGGGGTTTATAGGTGCTATTCATTATTTGCTCTATGAATGTGGGGATTTCTAGAATAATGAAGAGATTTATACCATTCATAGTAGAGGAATGTTAGGATTGGTGTGTCATGCACCTTGTAGTCATGTAGTGGAGCAATAGATAAGTGTTGAGAAATAATAGGGAGTAAATGTTGAGTACTGGGAAGGAATAAACATGGATTACTAGTAAGCAAAGAATGCTAAGCAACAATATTTGGCCAACTAATTGCTACATGTTTCTAGCATGTACAATTGGAAAACCATAAATTGTTTTTGGTTTTGTGATGCCTATTTATTGAGTTGTAGGGTTGGATGAAAACAATGTGTGAGCATTAACTTACTATTATGATGTTGAAATTACTTTGGAATCCTTATGCTACTATTGAACACTCTTGTTGAGAGCATGCGACTTTGTAATGTATTCTAACCATTTAGTTGCATAATAATACATTGAACATGATTTAGAGTGTGGGGTTTTTATCCTAGAAGTGTTTTCTCTAGGAAATTATTGTCTAATGATTGTGTGTTTATGTGTTTTTTATTACTGCAATTATGTTCATTTAATTTTTGCACATTCTTATCTCATTGATTAGTGTAGGAATTGTATTTCCACTTCTTCTTCCTTTAATTTAGCATCAAATCTTAATCACCTTGGATCCAAGGTGTTAGTGACATGGTTTTTTGATCTAATCTTGGTTTGAGTGGGAGCTTGCATAGGATGAAATATTGAGTGGGAGCTTGCGTAGGATGTATGACCCTTTTAGGTTCTTTTCTAGATTTGTGGGACAACCTGGTAATGGCCATTGGAAGCATTGTCAATATATTGGTTTTTGATGAGGTTATGGTTTCTTTACTCTCAGAGGAGGTGAGGTAGAAATATTTTGAATCCACTAATGGGGATGTGGTTGTTCATGGAGCAAAAATGGAGAAAGGAAATGAGAGAGAAAAAGGTATATCCAAATCCCATGGGATACATAAGTTTCTACTATCAGAAGTTGGGACACTTTGCTTACCAGTGTTCTCAAGGGGAAGGAAAGAGAAAACATCATGCACATGCAACATATATGGAAGAGTCTACATCTCAGAAGAAGACAAGGGAAATAAAATATGAAGAGTGTGTCTTTATCTCAACTCTCACATGTACCATCACTCAAGGAAGTGATATTTGGATAGTGGAAAGTGGTGTTTCCAAGCACATGAATGGGTTCCTAAATTCTCTTACAAATTTGACATAAAATATTTCATCCCTTTAGGTGGAACTTGGAGATGATTCCAAGCATGCAATAAAAGGAGTAGGAGAATCCTCCTACTGACTTGATTCAGGTAACTCTATTTCAATAAAGGATGTATTGGTTGTACAAGGTTTAAAGAAGAATCTTCTCTCTATCTTTGCTTTAGAAGATCAAGGATTCATAGTAGCTTTTGTTGATGGCCACGTCCTTCTATGGCCTAAGGGTTGAAGTATATATTCAACTATTGTGATTGATGTCTGAGAGGGAGGATTGTATAAATTAAAGGGACACCCATCACAATCCCTTGTACACAACAATATTATCTCTAGTGAGCTATGGCACCAAAGACTTTCTCACCTCAACTACAAATCCTTGCCAATTTTGAGCAAGATAGTTACATGTCTACCAGATTTGCAGGTGGAGCATGATGGAGTATGAAAAGGATGTGCACTTGGAAAGAATGCCAAGGGAATTTTTCCAAGCAGTGGCAATAGGTCCAAGGGGATCTTGGTCATTGTAAATTCATATGTATGCAAACAAATGAGAGTACCATCTCTATGTAATTTTTTTTATTATGTCACTTTTATTGATGATTTCTCACGTAGAACATGGATCTATTTCTTGAAAAAAAAAAGATGATGGTTTTAATAAGTTTCAAGAATTCAAGGCTTTAGTAGAAAATCTCTTTGGAAGAAAGATTAAAGTTTTGAGGTCATATAATTGAGGTGAATACACCTCAAATGAGTTCAAGTATTTTTGCAGAGAAGGAGGGATTAAGAGGGAGCTGTCAACTCCATACAACCTCCAATAGAATGGAGTTGCAGAGAGAAAGAACAAATCAATTGTATAAGAAACTAGAGCAATGATCCATGACCAAAAATTACCCATGCAATAATGGGAAGAAACATATAGTATAACTGTATATGTATAGAACATAAGTCCTCATAAGATATTGGGGAACAAGACACCAAAAGAAGTCTTCACCGGAAATAAACCATAATTCAACCACTTAAGGATATTTGGTTGCGCAATGTACATAGATGTTCCCAAGGAAAATACAAGAAAACTAGAGCCTTCGGGAAAGAAGGGTACTTAGTTGGATATAGTGAGACTTCCAAAGATTATAAAATACACATCCCTCAACAAAGATATATTGAGATTAACAGGGATGTCACCTTTGATGAAGAAGAAAACTTCAGGAAATATAGAGAGTCTCACATGGATGAGGACAGAGAGGAGAAAGAGGCTCCAAAGGATGCAGTGATGATTGACTCTACTCCAAAAGAACATATCCTAGAAGATCAGAATGAGATAGTAGAGCTAGAGATATCAGTAGATCCACCCAAGAGACCAACATGGATCCAGAACACTTTGCAGGATTAAAAAAAAACATGCAGCTCCTAGTGAATCCTTTAGACAGAGAAAGAGAACACATAATTTTTCCATCTATGTGGCACTGATGAGTAAGATCATTTATTCATAACCTTCCACTTATGAAGAAGCTGAAAAACAGCAAGTGTGGAAGGATTCTATGATGGAAGAGTACCAATCCATCATGAAGAATGATGTGTGGGAAGTGGTTCCGAGACTAGAAGGGAAGTTAGTGGTGACTTCCAAGTGGATCTACAAGATCAAGCATGCTGCAGATGGAGGAATAGAGAAGTACAAAGCTAGATTTGGCTAGAGGATTCTCCCAGAAAGAGGGACAACATTATGACGACACATTTTCTCCAGTATCCAGGTAAACTTATATTAGATATATTATTTCTATTGCTTCTATTATGGGTTGGAAATTATACCAGATGGATGTAAATACCGATTTCTTGAGTGATGTAATTGAGGAAGAAGTGTACATAGAGAAGCCACAAGGTTTTGTAATCTATGGGGAGGAGTCCCATGGTTTTAAATTGAAGAAATCTTTGTACAAGCTTAAGCATGCACCCTATAACACCCCAGGTTTTGAACCCCCATTTTAAATAATGTATTGTTACAATGTTGAGAGGCCAGAGTTCCCAAACAAATATTAAAAGGTCAGTGTGCCCAAGACATGTAATTTTTTTATCATTATTAATAATAAATACACGGCTGGCTTCTAGAAGGACAAGGACTAGAGTTATAGGGGGCTATGATTCCACAAGAGAGGGGGATTGAGGGGCTAAATGTTTATTTACTATTTGAATTACCCTTTTTGTTTAAGGGAGGGGATCGATTACGTGGGCTTCTTGGGGAAGGCTAGGAGGTTATTGATTTCCCCACAAAGTTACTTAAACCCACCTCTGGTCTGATGGGGGGCTTGGTCGTTGGCTCATTCACTCCTTCACTTCTGCATTCACACCATTATATCCCTCATGCACTTTCATGCACACACCTCCATGCACCCACTTACCCGTTCATTGATCCATCTGTCATCCGCATCTTGGTCGAGGAAAGGGAGCCGAACTGTTGAAGATTAGCCATGGGATAGTTGGTTGTAGTGGTCGCTGGTGTGATCCAGTCGTGACATGAGGTCGCATGTATGAGATGCATTTTCCTGTGTCCACCATTGCTCACAGTTGTGAGTATTGAGAGTTCCAGCATTGAGATTCTGGACCAGTTGCGTTGGAGCCCAAATTAAGGAGAAGGATTGCCTGAGGGACTGTGTGGCAAAGAAGGGTGAAGTTTCGTTCTCTCAGGTGGTGCAAGATTGGTACTTGGATTGTTGTGAGAACTAGGAATCCTATGAGATCTTGGGTGCTAATTGGTTTGGGAAGCCAAGTAACACTCTTGAACCGTCCTTGTGGATTCATAGCCCTAGCTCAGGGGTGATGTTGTTGTTGAGACTTGGAACAATAGTGTCTGCGGTTGGGTGGAACGTCCTTGGTCTGCAGCCAGTTGGTGTCATATTTCATAAAGATAAGTGTTGTCTGTTATGGTATCATTTACATGTATATGAATTTGTTTCCACTGTGTATATTTAATTATCGTTTAATTGAATCTTTAGACTATGCATGCTTGTTGGATATTGTTGTGCATGTCATTAAAGTCTTTTATTTTGTGCATCCTTAAATAAAAAAAAAGGTATCGGTAAGAGAAAGAATTCCAAGGGTGGGCTTGCAGGTAGCGTACCCCGTCCTGTGGGTGGCTGGGTATGTTACAATTTGGTATCAGAGATTCTGGTTGAAACATCGGGTCAGTATGGGCTAGGTCTGTTGGTCAGAGTCTTAGGGTCAAGATGGAATTCTGACAGTGGATTTTAAAAGCTCAGAGGAATGGCATTACAGAATCTATGTGGGAGATAAAACATCAGAGACACGTGTAAGGGGTTCGAAGGATCGTGACCGTCCCCTTCGAAATCAGGAGCGATTGCCACTATAGTATCAGGAGAGATCCAGGATCATTGGATCAGAGCACATGCGAACAGGGGTCCTCCGATGAAAAGGAAGCAAGGGTTAAGGTCACAACCATCGGATCCCATCAGAGAGTGAGATCAATAGATAGGAGGCATTGTGGGGAACCAAGTTGCACAAGAGATAATTTCCCAAGGTAGTCCCACAATCCAAACCATGGTTTTCCCAAGGGGTTACATGTCAGCATCAAGAGAATTGCAAGGCAAAAAGCGGGTTACTCCAAACCGTCGATACATGCCCCCATAAATTGAAAGGCATGTAGTGATGCGATAGGTTAGAGATCGAACATCGAAACTTCGAATGGTCGAAGTAGCTGGGGACCATTGATCCATAGGAGGACACACATCAACCAATCGTGTGCTTTAGGTGAAAGCACTCCGGGAAAGAGAGAGCGAGGAGAAGTTGAGAGTTGAAACTCCTGAAGCCCGAAGAGATGGAGACTCGAAGTAAACGTCGACTTTCAAATTGTCCAAAGTATATCCTGACCATTGATCACCAAGAGGTTACGTGTCATCAGATTAGTAACTCTGGAGGAATCTGTTATAGAGGTTTTCAGTTGAGATTTGAGACTCTCGAAGCCCAGAGAGCTAGAGAGCTGAAGTAAATCTCAACCATCCGATCATCTGAGAGGATCTTAGCCATGATCTACCGAGAGCCATGCATCACCAAATCCAGGGCTTCGAATAAAAGCCAGTGGGGCTAGATAAGTTTTGAAATTTGATATTTCTGAATTCCGAAGACCCGAAGTAAGCCTTAACCGTTATATTAAGGAGGACACGTGGTCTAGATCCATGGACTCCGGGTGAAGACTTAGAGTGAATCTTAGTCATTCGATCAAGGAGGACACATAGCGACAGATTGGTCAGTTCGGGAATGCAGAGTTTGAAATAATTGGAAGTGTGCTAGAATGGAAACTCCCGAAGTCGCAAAGCCTGAAGAGTTGAAGTGATGGGGCACGATGACATCACCTGGAGGTGATGTGGACCCCAGAATTTTTGAAGTGACATGGCTTGTGGATGCCACCTGGGATGATGTGGACACATGGAATGTGTGCCACATGTCAGTAATTTTTTAGCATTTGGAGTATTGAAAAGTCAATTAGAACGTGAAACGTGTCACCCACATGATTGGGCCACGTGTCTGCTTCCAGTATTTATCCACGTGGTGACAGATCATGTAGTCCGGATACTGGGCACTTCAAAGGGGAAAGATGTGATAGGTAGCGTTGGGTCGAAAAATCTCGAAGGCCCGAAGGCCAGAGTATGTATCGACCGTTGATTCCAAAAGACACACATCGAAGGATTGTCGTCTTCGGGTAAAAGCACTCTAGTAGAAAGTGCAGGAGGAAGGTTTGAAACTTCCAAAGCCCGAAGAGATGAGGTGATTCACAACCACTGATCTGTGGGGGGACACCCATTAGTAGATCATGAACTCCAGGTAAAATCGTTCCGGGAGGAGGCAAGCGATGAAAGTTGAGACTCCTGAAGCTCGAAGTCCCAAAGTGGATCTCAATGGTTGATTGTGAAAGAGGACGAGGACCATTGATCTGGTCCTGGCTGAAAGTTCAGAAGTCTCGAAGCTCTTGAAATGCACTTTTTCAGCTAAGCATAGGGTCTTGGTCATGGTCATATGTAGAATTGGGAGCTGAGGGAAGGAGGGATAAGGGTCGAATTGGTTGTCTTTGAGACAGGAAGGTGCTAAGAAAGGATTTAGTCACGGTTTCTAGTTGTGGTAACCTGGAAAGGTGGTTTGAAGGAAGTGCCTGTGTAGGAGTAGTTTTGCATCGGCCAAGGATAACAAGACAGTATTATTTTCAGAGAATGGGGATATGATCTCCATGAAAATAAAAATAAAAAAAATACCTGTAGCATGGTTTGACAATTTTGTTATCATATGCATAATTCTAACAAAATGGTCGCTTGCACATTTTGTAGAATTAAGGGTATTAAGAAAATCAACTCATGATGTGTATTGAGGAAATGGAAGAAGGAGAGGGATCCTACAGTCATTATAAGGAGGCAGAATTCCAGAATACCAGAGTTGGTAATACAAAGACAGAGTCCAATGGATGCAAGGGAAAAGGAGAGCATGAAACGTTACTAGAAACGGTAAGAATCTTGAATATGGAAGTGCAGAGCTACAAAGCAGACAACAAGAGACTGATGAGAGAGAAAAGTCAGATAAATGCTCAAGTGTTGCAGAGCTTAAATCAACTGTAGAGACAAATGAAGAAGGGATCAAACTCAAGTCAAGAGGAAGAAGGAAGGTGCCATGAAAGAAGGGATGATCATGGAAGAGATGGTTATTCCAGAAGTGCTAGTAGAACTCATGGACACCACTCACCTCCTTACTCAAAAAGGAAGTTTTATGCATTGGAAGACCCCGTAAATAGTCCAAAGGTGTCTCTTGTCATAAATCAAAGAACGAAACAAGAGATAGATAGTTTGAAAGGAGATCTGAGGAATCTCAAGCCACCTTCCTTCGATGGTGAAAGAGAAAGGGAAGATGATGCCAAAGCATGGTTGCTTGGGCTCAGGAGATATTTTTAGTTGCATAACTATTCATCAAACCTGGAAGCCAGGATTGCCACCTACCATTTACACGTGAAAGATGCAATGTGGTGGGACCAACTGAAGAAAGTGGAACATGTTAATGAAAGTAGGATCACTTTGAAGCAATTCAAGGAGTACTTTCAGAACGACTACCTCTCAGAGCATTTATATGAAAAGAAAATGCAGAAGTTCTTTGAACTCAGGTTGGGAAGTATGACTATGACAGAATACAAGAAGAAGTTCTTGGGATTTTTAAAGTATGTTAGGTTCATTGGTGATGAGAAAGTGAAAATACATAGATTTCTAAGTGGATTGCCAGCCTTTTATAAGGAAAAGATCAAATATGATGAACCCAAGACCTTGACTGAAGCTATCAAGAAGGCTAAATACCTATATGAGAAAGGCCAAGGAAGAGAATCCTTGCAGAAATCTTGGAAGGACAAGAAAAAAGAGAAGTCTGATCAAAGGAGGAAAGGATTCAAAGCTTCGTTCAATAGGAATGATCCTAATAGAAATCATCAAGATCGGTATGCTAAGGGGGGTTTCAAGAAAGAAGATTCCTTGCGAAAAATGGGAAGACCACCAATCCAATGTTGGGGATGCAAGGAAGATCACCTATACAAGGATTGCCCACAAAGAAAGGACAGAGTGAAGACTATAAACAACATCCAAGAGGCTATAACAGTCAAAGATATGGGAAGAATCTATGTAGCTTTAGATGATCGAAAAGCAGAGTACCGGTCCAATACTATCGAGGTGGAAGGTAAGATCATAAATAAACCTATTTCTATTTTGATTGATTCAGGAGAAAACCTTTTCTACATTGATCCTAAGATAGTGGATAGATTACATTTGGAGAAAGTAAACTTGGAAAAGCCAGTTTGGTTCAGTTAGCCACTGGGAACAAAAGAAGAATCCATGATATGGTCAGAAGTTGTTCCATAAGTCTTAATGGCGTGAATACTAGTATTGATCTAAATATCATACCATTGGGGTCTTATGATATTCTGATTGGGATGGATTGGTTGGACAAGCATCATGTTGTCCTAGATTGTCATAACAAGACATTTACATGTCTTGATGGAAATGGAAAACAGAGCACTGTGAAAGGAATTCCGAGACCCATATCTATAAGGGAGATTTTAGCCCTATAGCTAAAAAGATGTTTTAGGAAGGGATGTCAATTGTTTGCATTTCATGTGGAAGAGCCAGATAATACAAAGGGGCCAAGCCTCGAAGATTTCTCAGTACTACAGAAATTTGAAGATGTATTCCAAGAAATACATGGATTGCCACCAAGAAGGGAGATAGATTTGTCAATTGATTTAGTGCCAGGAGCTGCCCCGGTGTCAAAAACACCTTACAGAATGAGCCCACTAGATTTAAAATAATTACAAATGCAGTTGGAGGAATTTTTGAAGAAAGGGTACATACATCCAAGTGTTTCACCTTGGGGAGCACCAGTACTTTTTGTCAAAAAGAAGGATGGAACCTTGAGGTTGTGTATCGACTTCCGATAGCTAAACAAGTACACTATAAAGAACAAGTATCCTCTACCCCGAATTGATGAACTCTTTGATAAGCTAAGAGGAGAAAATATATTCTCAAATATTGACCTGAGTACAGGATACTATCAGGTAAGAATCAAGGAAGAACACATTCATAAGAAAACCTTTAGGACCAGGTATGGGCATTATGAATTTGTAGTGGTGCCTTTTGGACCGACCAATGCACCAACTGTCTTCATGTTCTTAATGAATGGCATATTCAGGAATTATTTGGATAATTTTGTCATAGTATTCCTAGATGACATGCTTATCTATTCTAAGTCTGAAGAGGAGCATGTACATCACTTAAGACTGGTGTTGCAAGTACTGAGATAAAATCAGTTGTATGCCAAGTTGAGTAAGTGTTATTTTTATCAAAAGAAAATCCATTACTTGGGACACATTATTTCAGAACAAGGCATAGAAGTATATGTAGAGAAGATCGAAGCCATTAGAGGATGGACAACACCCAGAAATGTGTTAGACATCAAATATTTTATGGGATTAGTTGGCTACTGCAGAAGGTTCATAGTAGGGTTCTCTAAGATTTTTCATCCCATCACTTCTTTGCAAAAGAAGGGAACTAAATTTGAATGGACACTCAAGTGTGAAAAGAATTTTAATCTATTGAACGAATTACTTACTAGCGCACCTGTGTTAACTATTGTTAACCCAAATAAAAGTTTGGTGGTATGTACAGATGCATGTAAGGAAGGACTTGGGGGAGTCCTCACGCAAAATGGACATGTCATTGGATATGAGTCCAGAAATATTAAGGAACATGAGAGGAACTATGCCACGCATGACTTTGAACTTGATGCCATCATTCACTCATTGAGGATGTGGAGACATTATCTCATGGGGAAGAAATTCGAATTAAGGATAGACCACATTGGCCTGAAGTACCTTTTTGAACAACCAACCTTGAATGCCAGGAAAACAGGATGGATGGAATTTTTAAGTGAATATGACTTTGATATCAAGCATATCAAGGGAAAGGAGAATAAAGTTGCCAATGCAATTAGTAGAAGAGTGCATATCGTGCATGCTACTACTATCAGTATGCATCAGTCAGACTTGAAGAGAAGAATCTTGGATGGTCTTGTTACAAACCAACATTACCTACAAGTAAAGGAAAACTTATAGCAAGGAGATGTACAAAAAAATTAAAGGAGTATGAGATAAAGGAAGATGGACTACTCATGCATAAAAATAGAATCTATGTTCCTAGTTTTGAAGAACTCGGGAATTTGGTACTGAAGGAAATGCATGATGTTCCTTATGCTGGACATCCCGATTACTAGAAAATAATTACAGCAGTGAGAAGCCAATTCTTTTGGACGGGAATGAAGATGGATGTTGTTGATTACATCGCTTGATGTACGGAACGTCAGAAGGTAAAGGCTGAGCATAGGCACCCAGCGGGCTTGCTGCATCCATTGCCAATTCCAGAGAAGAAATGGGAAGTGATCACCATGGATTTCATCACAGGATTACCCAGAACGAATAAGAAACATGATTCAATCATGGTGGTGGTTGAAAAATTAGCAAACGCTTCTCATTTTGTGCCTGTGAAGACAACGCATACAACAACTAATATTGCAGAAATTTTCATGAAGGAAATTCCTAGGTTGCATGGGATACCTAGGACAACTGTTTCGGACAGAGATACAAAGTTTACCTCCAATTTCTGGAGGGGATTGTTTAAAGGATTTGGTGCAAATCTAAACTTTAGCACAACATATCATTCCCAAATAGATGGGCAAACAGAGAGAGTCAATCGAATAATTGAAGACATGATGAGAATGTATGTGATGGATAAACCATCTAAGTGGGAAGATTACTTACACTTGGTTGAGTTTGCATATAATAATTGGTATCAAGCTTCATTGAGAATGATCCCATTTGAGGCCTTGTACGGTAGGAAATGAAATACTCTAGTAAGCTGGGACAACCCAATAGATAGAGTGGTACTTGGGTCGGAGTTGCTCAAGGACATGGAAGACCAGGTGGTCAAGATCAAGAAAAATTTAAAGGCAGCTCAGGATAGACATAAAGTTTATGCAAACAACAACATGACAACTAGAGAGTTTAAAGTAGGGGAGCATGTACTTTTAAAATTGAAGCCCAAGAAAAGTTCTTTGAAATTGGGTAGTTGTACAAAGCTGGCAGCCAGATTTTTTGGTCCATTTGAAATATTGGATAGAATAGGGGCAGTTGCATACATGCTTGCATTGCCTGCTTCCATGAATGTTCATAATGTATTTCATGTATCTTTACTAAAGAAATATGTACATGACCCTAACCATGTTATTGATTGGCATCTGATTCAAGTAGAGACGGAGGGATATTTTCAGGTTCAACCAGTGCAGGTATTGGACAAAAAAGCCAAAATGCCCTTGAATCGAGTTATAGAGCTGGTAAAAGTTTAGTGGACCTGCGACGGTCCTAAAGATGCTACCTGGGAGCATGAAGATGACATGCGAGTAGAGTACCCGCAACTTTTTGAATAAATTTGATATTTTGATCTCTATTTTGTATATGCACTGAGGACAGTGCCAAAATAAGGGGGAGGGGATGTAACACCCGAGGTTTTGAACCCCCATTTTAAATAATGTGTTCTTACAATGCTAAGAGGCCAGAGTTCCCAAACAATTATTAAAAGGCCAGTGTACCCAAGACATGTAATGTTTTTATCATTATTAATAATAAATACACGGCTGGTTGCTAGATGAACAAGGACTTGAGTTATAGAGGGATAAGATTCCACAAGACAGGGGGCTTGAGTTGCTAAATGTTTATTTCCTATTTTAATTACCCTTTTTATCTAAGGGAGAGGATCAGTTATGTGAGCTTCTTGGGGAAGGATAGGAGGTTCTTTATTTCCCCATGAAGTTACTTAAACCCACCTATGGTCTGATGGGGGGGTTGGTCATTGGCTCACTCGCTCCTTCACTTCTGCATTCGCACCATTCTATCTTTCATGCACTTTCATGCACGTACCTCCATGCACCCACTTACTCGTTCATTGATCCATTTGTGATTTGCGTCTTGGCTCGGGGAAAGGGAGTCGAACTGCTAAATATTAGCAACGGGATAGTTGGTTGTAGTGGTCGCTGGTGTGATCCAACCATGACCTGAGACCACATGTCTGAGATGCATTGCCCTGTGTCCAGCATTGCTCACAGTTGCGAGTCCCGAGAGTTCCAGCATTGAGATTCTGGACCAGTTGTGCTGGAGCTCGAATTAAGGAGAAGAACTACCTGAGGGATTGTGTGGCAGAGAAGGGTGGAGGTCTCTTCTCTTGGGTGGTGAAAGCTTGGTAGAAGAGAGATAGGTACTTGGATTTTTGTGAGAGATGGGAAGCCTATGAGGGCTTGGGTGCTAACTGGTTTGGGAAGCCAAGTAACACTCTAGAACCGTCCTTGTGGATTCATAGCCCTGGCTCGGGGGGGACATTGTTGTTGAGATTTGGAACAATAGTGTCTATGGTTGGGTGGAACATTCTTGGTGTGCAGCCAGTTGGTGTCATCTTTCATAAAGATAAGTCCTCTCCATTATGGTATCATTTACATGTATATGAATGTATTTCTGTTGTGTATATTTAATTATCATTTAATTGAATCTTTAGACTATGCATGCTTGTTGGATATTGTTGTGCATGTCGTTAAATTCTTTTATTTTATGCATCCTTAAATAAAAAAAACGTATCGGTAAGAGAAAGATGTCCAAGGGTGGGCTTGCAGGTAGCGTACCTCGGGTTGTGGGTGCCTGGGTATGTTACACACCCAGGGCATGGTATGCCAGAATAGATAGTTATTTGATGAGCTTGGGTTTTACCAAGAGCGATGCAGATTCCAACCTTTACTATAAGGTTGAAGATGATTGCCCCTTGATATTGGTATTATATGTGGATGACTTGTTTCTTATAGGGGATAAGAAGCTCATAGATGGGTGCAAGAGGGATATCACTTCAGAGTTTGAAATGAAGGATCTAGGGTTGATGCACTATTTCTTGGGATTATAGGTGTAGTAGAGACCAGATGAGATCTTCTTTAGTCAAAGAAAGTACACAGTTGAGATCCTGCAAAGATTTGGGATGATGGACTGCAAGTCCATGAACACACCTATGGTTATGAATTTGAATCTCTTGAGAAATTTTTCTTCATATTTGGTTGATCCCGTGATGTACAAAAAATTGATCATATCCTTGATGTACATGGTTAACACCAGGCTAGATATATGCTTTGAAGTGAAAAAATTGAGTCAGTACATGGTTGAGCCTAGACATGTATATTTGGTAGCAACAAAGCATGTATTGAGGTATCTACATGTTACAGTTGGATATGGAATCAGATATGTCTTGGACGATTAAGTAAAGCTGCAAGCTTATACATAATTTGATTGGGAGGGGAGTGTAGTGAATAGGAAAATCACATCAGGATGTTGCTTTAGTTTGGGATCAGGTATGATCTCATGGTTGAGCAGAAAATAGTTGTCAATATCACTCAATACAACAGAGGAAGAATATATAGTAGCCAATATTACAAGCCATGAAGTAGTGTGGTGCCAAAAGTTTCTTGCAGGGTTATTTGATTTCGAGTTGGAGCCAAATTTGATATATTGTGATAATAAAATTTGTGTGAAGCTTTCAAAGAATCCAGTCTTTCATGACAAGTCAAATCATATAGAGATCAAATACCATTTCATCTGAGACATGGTACAGAAAGGAGAAGTGGAACTATGGTACATATCCAAAGATGAGAAGATAAAAGATATTCTCACCAAGCCTATGTCTAAAGTGAAGTATGAGTAATTTATAGACAAGCTTGGCATGATGCAGAATGCCCACCCTTGTTGAGAGGGAGTTGTGATGTTTCTACTACAATGGGCATATATTCACCCTCTGGTCAGGGGTTTCCCAGATTAGTCATGTGAAGTGATTGAGGGAGTAATGAGTATCCTGGTACAAGTCTTGCCTAAGCCATGTGAAGTGGCTAGGTTTGATTAGGCCTTGTAGTGTGGTGTTTCCTACCCAATGTGAAGTGGCTAGGTGTGCTTGGGACCATGGTGTAGTCTTTCCCATACCATGTGAAGTGGATGGGTGTGATTTGGACAACTAGGAGAGGAGAAACATCATAGATACTAACAACATAGTCTTGAGACTATGGTGGTATTATTTCCCATTCCATGTGAAGTGGATGGGTGTGATTGTGACTACTAGAGGATAACATCATGGAAGAATACCTCCCTCCCCTCGCTAAGAGGGAGTGTTTATTTTTTGTAGCAGTGGGAGGTATTACCTCCTGGAAAAAATTTCATAGAGAGGAATATTCTAAGAAGTCAAAGGAATACCATTGAACAATTGAAGAATACCCCAGAAGAGAATTCGTCCCCACAGGAAAAAAAATAAACTGAAAACATAATTTCTAGGAAGAGAAGTTGACCCCAACAAATTGACTTGAAGACTATAAGTAAAGGGAGATGTGTTGCCATTTGACACACATTCACACAACTCTCTCACTCAAGAAAATAAGATGCAACTACTGTAGTTTCTAGGGTTTCTATATTGGGAAGTTCACTAGAAGAGGTCGAGTACTTTATCACTCTCACTAGGGTTGCTACACATCACATTTCATGGTTTTTCTCAATTTTCTAAACTCACTAGGGTTTGAAAAGAAGAATATATAAGTACTTGTTATCAATATTTCTTCATTGTTGGTTTTTCTCTTGTGAATAGAGCTTGTTCATGGTTGTATTATGTTATCAAAAATATTCTCTCTAAGGAAAGTTAGTTGGGTTTTTCTCCAATTTTGGGGTTTTCGCAATATAAATCTTTGTTTCTTCTTGTGCTTGTCTATTTGCTTCTAGATCTTGCTTATATTTTAAGTATATGGTTTTTGAATGTTAAAAGAAGGTCAAAGTACTTTGGTAAATCTATTGTTACTGAAAATTTAGGAAAATCTAACATGACAATGGTTTTTCTTTTAACAATTATTGGTCTTTCAACCTCAACTCATCTTTGGTGTATTTGAAATATTTACTTGTTCTCATCTTCTTTATATATATATATATATATATATATATATATATATATATATATATATATATATATATATATTGTTGAGGGGTCTAAATTCCCTTTAACTGAACAATAGGAATCACGCTCAAAGGTGAGGCCCATTTAGATTCTTCTTTGTTTAAAGTAGCATGATTCTATGGATTGATAGTCCAACAAGTTTCGATGGGATTTAAATGTCGTTTCAGAAAGTTCCCTCTCTAACGATGTATCTCTTTTTTGGAAATTGGTTCGTTATCACTCAAACATGCTAGAAACGTAAATAACTTAAATGACTAAAATAAAAGAAAAACAGACATGGGGTAACCCTTTTCCAATGGTATGTCAAACAATATATGCATCTAATCAATATTGTCATATAATACTATCATTAACCAATCAAAAAATATTACTTGAAAGAGAAAGAGAGAAACAACTAAGCATGACTCACATGTAAAATGAATACCAAAACTAGTTCTGCATTTACTTCTCATGCAATATAAAGAAAAAAAAAAAACGAATTTAAACCAACATTCATTTAGAAATTATAATCATTCAAGATAACTTAACAAAATCACAATCTTACTAAAATGCATGTAGCGAAAAAATTGTTTACAGATAAATCCACATATCAAGTTAATCCTAAAGCTTGGCAGAAATTTGTCTTCGACTCTGTATGAGATTCAATATTAAACTTCAAAAATATTTCTACATCTAACTCTCCAGTTCTTACAAAATCCATCGACCCTTCAAAATGAGGTCAATGTTCTTATTTATGAAAAAAAAACATACTAAAAATAGATTCAAAGTTCACTTAAAGTAAAGGCAAGAATCTGTAGTGTGGACTATTCCATGTGTAAATTGCTAGTATTCTTCCAGTTAACTTAATGGATTTTCTCAGTCGTATTTGGCCCACTAGGAAAAAATATCTTCACAAGTGTGGAGATAAGGGATTCAATGTTGCTCCATCAGCGCAGTGAGATTATCTTTCATCTCCATCACTCGAAATTTGAATCGATCTATTTTAGCACTGAAGTATTTCAGTACAACCAACACAACTATCGTCCAATTAGCAAATTGTCTTACTTGTCCTATTTCCAAAGCCATGATTCTGCGAAAATTTGCCTCAAAGTTTCGATCCTGCTCAATATGTTATTTGACTATATCATGGAGGTCTACAAAGTCCTCAGGCATACCGAAATCAAGAAATTGGATATCTCTCATTATTTGATTTATCTTCTCCTAATTCTTGAAACATTCCTCCCATATATATTTCATATGTTGCTATGGTTCTGCTACTATATATGTCCAACACTCGACTGCTTTCTAAAACCTTGATAGGCTACCATCTTGAAGCATCCCAATAGCATGTTCCTCACTCCCTCGACCCTTCTAAATTTCCCAGACATACTAGATCTGTTATAGGACCCTGTGTGACCGTTCAAACCATATCGACATCTCTCTGAGTTCCATCAACCCCATGAAAGTCTCTTCCTGGTAACTTACCACCTGATTCATAAAGGTATCCCTTTCTATTTTAAAATGAGTATATCTTGCTAGGAACTCAACTCTTATAAAAATGATTTCTCGAGTGGTGTCTTGGTAATACTTGGATTGATGTATGATATTCTCAAGTTCTTCTTTCATGGAATCTACCTCCCACTCATATTCTATTTCTCTGTCAATGGTGGTGCTAGATATGGTTATTATGGCTCCTAGTAACTCACTCACTTTGGATTGTCTAGCATCCAAAAAAAATTCTTATGTGGTAATCATCACAATGATGTCTAGAGTAAGCCTCTTTTTCTTGCTGATCCTTCGGACTATCACTTGTATTTTCCTGTCATATGCGATTACTTGAACATTGGTCACCTCATATGCAGGTTCTGGAATTGTTTGTGCCCCCATGAGATAGCGTTTCTCAGACTTCCTAGAGTATGAAAGTGTTCAAATTCCAATTCCTTACCTTTGTTAGTCATTGGTACCTAGTTGTTGATGTGTTATCCATCTCTGCCCTATGCATTCTCTTGACTTGGAGCTATAGAAGGTTGTCGAGGGATATCTATGAGTCCAGTCTCTGTATGTTGGAGGATATCTCCTACCTTCCTAGTGTCAGTGGTGACTTATGTCACATTCATTTTTGTTGCTACCATGGGTGTTGTCATTTCTCTAGGTGAAAATGGGTTTGGAGTCTTTGTTGTGGTTTCTCCAGACTCTTTATCATTATTTTTCTCCTCATGTTCTTGGATTATAGGTGTTTCACCTGTATATTTCCCTCCAAAATATGAAATCTCCTCACTTTCTTCTTTATCCGAGGTCTTTTCCTCTGGGACAGATCCATGGCCATTACTTTTATCTTTATATTCTAGAGCTCTATCTTCCTCTTTGTCACGCGTTTCACCCTTTACTACTAAGGTGGAATCCTATGTGTCATGCTCCTCTTCCTTTCTCTCTTGACTGCTTCCTCCTTCAATTTGAGGCTATGACCTTTTCCCCGAGGGGGAAATAATTCTTTCAATTGTATTCAAGTTTCCCCCCATATCCATAGGTTGTGTTCCTTGAGATAGTTGGGTATCTAATATCTTTGTATTAACTTCATTGACAATGTGAACTATTGTAGCATCCAAATCCTCACTGTCACCATCATAGATTATAATTAGGTCAACAATTATTGGTGCTAGTATATCTACACTTGATGTCACTATCACAGTCTCAATCGTTGGTCTAGGCCCTGGTTGTTCCACTTGTACCTATATTTCATCTAGATTTTCATTGTTCCCTATAGGTCAAGTTTAACTTGCATGTGTTTTTCCTCCTTCTACCATACATATGTCTGGAAGAGTCACTATCGGTGGTCCTAATTCTTGAAGAGTGGGATTTTTCTCGTGCTCTTGGAACATTCTCTCAGCTTCTCCTGGGAGCCTTTGTGCTTCAACTCTCATTTTTTCTTGCTCCATATTCTGATTTTGTTCCTGTACAATCTATTTTATTGTTTGTTCCAAACATTCTAATTATCCATCTCCTGATATGGCTTTGAAACAAGTAAGATCTTGTTTCTCTTTCTTCTGTAGGATCTCTTCCCAATATAGGTAATTTCCAATGAATATCTCATCCTCAAAGGTGTTGTGTGCATATGACAGGTGAGATACCACTTGACCAACGTGTTGTGCCACTAGACCTTTTGGGTCATGTTTTCTGTACCTATCAGTGTAGAACCTGTACTCCACCTAATTTGAGCTTCCTATGTGGACTGAGTTGTATCTTCCACCAACTGGTCTAGTAGAAAATTTCTCCCAAGACCAACCTATCTAGTACATAGGTTGGAAATAGGTGTGGGGCCCCAGTGGCTCTGAAAATCCTAAGATATGTACTATTTTCACCAATACCCTACACTCTATATGACTTATCTTGTTGCTTCAAAAAGCCTTAGATGATTATGTTTAAATATTACAAAATAATCCCTAGAAAATAATTCATCACAGATTGCATCATAAGACTTTTTATGTATTTTCTCCCATAAGACATTGAAATAAACATGGACAACTAATTCTGAGAAATGCCAAATTAACCCCAACCCTATAAATTCATTTCTAGTGCAAATTGAATCTAATATGTATGGGGCCATAAAGAAGCAAGGGATTTCTCCCACTTTTGGTTTTTGTGCTTGCTCAACCCTAATGCTCATTTGTTTATAAATTATGGTGGCCCAATTGAAGACACTTCTGGATATGGCTATTGTATAGGCCAAGGGAATCTAGGATTCGAAAAACTTGGAGCAATCCTTTTCTCAATACAATCAACATATCAGGGCCATGAGGAATATATATGGTTCTCGCAGGTTTATAGTGTTGTACTATTCATATGCTCTATTAAAACATTTTCTATCTTCCTTACACCAGGATGCCAACATTTGATTGGTGTTGTGTTGTTAATTGAACTTAACCATGAAGTTGATGTTAAGTCAAACTTTGGGTTCCATGAGTTTATAATACTTGCTAACCTCCATTGGCAGAAAAAAACTAACACATTGGTCATTGACATCATTAATCACGAAGTTGTCAACCTAGTTGTGATTAATTATTCATTGTAAGGTTTCTCCGCAGGGTAAAACAGAGGTTCTAGAGGATAACATGTATATGGATGATACTTTGATATTCTAAAAATCCTGGTCATCCAAGACTCTTACTGTCGAGTCGTTATGAAGGGTGAATTCAGGAAAATCAGCATGGTGGATCTTATTGTAAATTTCAAGCCAGGTCGACATAGGTACCTTGGTTTTCATGTTTGTATATGTATGTTTATAGAGCAGTGGTGGAGCTAGTAGTTTATTTTGTGACATTTTGATTACAGGCTCCACCTTGGGCGTGAACTCAAATTTTCTGGAAACCAGAGGACTAGAAGCTTCTCCAACTAGGACCTTCTTCTCCTTCAACATCGTTGGTGACTAACGAGTTGTTGGTATTTGAGGAGGCATGTTTCCTGCAAAAGAAAAAAACTTAGCTCAGTTATCTATATATTACATAATGCTGAAAGAAAAGGTTTTATCATTAGGACCAAATACCTACGAAATATGGATTTTTCTAGTTCAGTACTTATGAGTGCCGAGATTTACAAAAATACCGACAATAGTTATCTTCAATTGAAACACCTGGTTACTCGAGAATTGTTCACAACAAAAGGTCTCAATTGATCCATGCAAACAATGATAGTCTACTCAAGCCACGTTGAATTCAAATAGTGTTTTTCCACCAGTCCCATATGAATTTACCATGGACGATTATGAAAAAATCCTAAAGGATCTTCAAGGATTAACTACATTGTCAGTGCCATAATTTGAAGTTAATTAATTACGTAAATTGGAAGAGAGAATGGATGTTAAATTGGTTTATCGGTGATTTCAAATAGTGATGGGTTGGAGCACATGACTGATAAGAGCGGGGATAAGAGCATGCTCCTATTCTAAGGTTTCAATGATGAACGTTGATGTTTGGTCACTAATCCCGACGTGAAAGAGTTATATGCTTGCGTAACTTCTTATGGAAGTTTTTTCAAGGTATTGATGTGGAATCCTCATTATGTCATTTGAAGTTCGGGGCTCCCCTCAATAGACGTGGCTAATTCAGGTAGGTCAAAATTTGTGGAAAAGAGTGTTATGTGGATGACCCATGATGCAAAAAATTCCTCCATTAATTGACCATCGATAAAAGTGGTAGCAAGTAGAAGTGACCGGTCTTGGGATCTGGTTTTCCAATGACGACGAGCCATCAATGATCAACGCATTTCAAGTTTACGTATTAAAAGTGTAGTTCATGATATTGGTTTACCGACGCTAGTGGGATACCAACAATCGGTGATTGAAAACTCATGGGTCCTAGTGTAACCACGTTTACCAACTCACCGAAGATCTATGTAACATCGACGTCAGTGATTTCCAACTTCGACTACTTCCACTTGAATTTTCTCGTCAACATACCCAGTGTCTCAATGGCCAATGTGAATTTTTCATGGTGACATGGAGCTTGAAATGGCATGAACAACATGACGCAAATGACATGTCTTGACAAATTGGCTTGATGACTTGGCTTACCCGGGTGATGTGTCGAGGAGTCATGTTATGTAGTTGATGAAATGTCAATGCTGACATGGTCGTTAGAGTGGCGATACAAATACCTATGTGGTGAATGACATGGTGAGGTGATGTATAAAATGTTGACCTATGTTCTCCTTGTGTTAGAATCGAGTGAAATTTACCCTCAAGAATCAATGACTGAGACATTCTCTTTGGGGTCCTAAACGTGCAGTCACAATTTAGGGCACAAATTATATGTCAGTGTTGGCGAAATTGCTTGCCTCAATCTAGTTTTGTAGTTTTCGACGTTGGGCGTCGATCGCTGATACTCATCAATGTCGGTGGATCTCTGCACTTGATTACCTCATTTGCACAAATGTGTGTTGGAAAGACCGATGGTGGACGTTCATTGGTGTCAACGCTCTCAAGAGGTGACTGTTGGACATTGGGAACAATCAAGTTTCAACAAGAAAATTGATAGTTTTAAAAGTATTAAGTGTTGAAAGTCCTCCCCTTGCAACATCTAAACCACCTAGACTTCTCTCCTTTCTAGTGATAATTATGTATTAAGCTAGGGACCTGTCCAAGGCAGGGGGAAACAAAAATACGATATCTCAAAAATCGATCATGATCTTGTGACAATCAAGGTATAAGGATGAAATCAAAAGTGGTACCCTAAAAATTTTAATAAAATTTGAGGGTGTGTTGAGTGCTCAACAAATGGCGATTCACTGGGAGAAACCAACATATCCATACTGCATCTGTTATGGCTATCAATAATACATTTTGAGAGTTGGATTTTAACTTGAGATAATGACCCACAAATGATTCAGAATTCCATATGTATATGCCCCGAGGAACATTTGTGTTGTCCACTTATGAGGATTCATCTAATTTCATGCCTCTTTTCACTTTAACCAATAACTCATATCCATCGGACGAGAGGTGAGTTGGAACTCATTGTTGCTAGAAAGACCTATATATTCAATTTTGAAAATTAAAATCCTTCTCATGGTGTTTCTCCACTTCCAGTGAGCATCCATAGCCCTGACAGAGTCACCCCGACATCACATACCTTGCTCCACTGCTAGCAAGCGTCCATAGCCCTGACATAGATATATGCATATCCTACCTGGTTGTTCATTCTGGATTTTCATGAAAACATGTTTTTTTCTCATATTTATATATGAAATTATTGTACTAGAGTCAAGAATGGACTAGGGAGGAGGATATCAGTTTCTTGTAGTGGAGGAATTAACACTTATGTTTTTTCCTTACCATCTCTACTAAGAGGAATAAGGACACACTCTTATCTGACTAGGGTATAATATATTCTCTCCTTTGGTCAATTTCCCTCAACATCTCTATGCCACAAAGCAGACAACTTGTTTATTCCCTGAGTGATATGCATACAGAAATGTGAATTATTTATGCGTTGGAACCTTTGGTATAGTAGGACCTTCTCATTTTTTTGTGGTATTGAGTGATGGTGGATAGGAGAATTAGGTTTTCCAAATTACACCACAGGCATAGCATAGGACATCCTTGGGATGACACTCAAAAAATCGAAAGTGAAACTAAAAAAAGAAACAAAATCATAATAGAAGAAAGGTAAGATGAAAATCAAATGAGACCACACGGATCTAAAAGATCAATCTATTTAATCAAAAAAATAAAATGAAAGGAAAAAAAGGTAAACTATGGTACAAGGGACTTCCTAAAAGGAAGTTATGAGAATAAACATTTCAGGGCTTGGCCATTAATGGGGAGGGCCTCAAGCTCATCCCTAAGATTTTGCAGTCTATATGTGCCTACCTTGATCTTCTCAACAATTTGGAAAGGTTTGATCCATAGGTTTTGGAACTTCTAATGTTTTCCTTTTGGCTCATTGATTTTATCCCACTCCAGGACTAAATTCCCTATTTCAGTTTTTTTGTTCCGAGCCTTGTGTTTATCAAAACATCTTTTAATTATATGTTGGTGAGCTGCAAACTTCCTCCTAGCCCGTTCTCTTTCTTTCTCAACCGTTAAAATTGTATCTATTCTTTGTTGCATGCTTGACAAGGGTTGTCCTCTTGAGGACTGAGAAAGTTGTAGGGATGGGAGATACATATTAGTTGGTAGAATATCTTCTTTTACATACACCAATAAATAAGGATAATTTCACAGGGCTTCCTTGAGAGTTACCTTGTCAACCCATAAAGCATTGTGAAGTGTATTGTGCCAATTCCAGTGATTTTCTACTATTGTTTTCTTGAGGATTATTACCATATTTTTATTAGTTGACTCAGTGACACCATTTCCCTACAGGTAATAGTTATTGGAGTATCTCAAAATTATTCCTTTATCTAGAGAAAATTTAGTAAGGAGAGTAGAGGAAAAACACACAGCATTATCAAAGACCAAAACTGAAGGCACCCCAAACCTTGTCATAATGTGTTGTTCTAAAAGTTGTATCACTACTTTTTCATGGACATGGGTAAGGGGAATATCTTCCAAACATCTTGTGAAGTAAGTATTCCCCATTAGTATGTATTTTTGTTTTTTGGATAAGTTCATATTTATCTATCCTATAATATATATTCCCCATTGCTCAAAAGGTATAGAAATTGTCACTGATTGCAATGGGATGGATGCCTTCTTCTCTTTTCCAGCACTTATTTGAAAAGGTTTGCATTTCTTGACATGTGTGTGTACATCCTTGAAAAAGTTGGCTAATAATATATTTCCCTTAATATTTTGCGAGCATTAGTTTCTTCTGCAAAGTGTTCCCCTACAGGACCATTGTGAAGTTCTCTTAATACCTTCTCAACATCTTCTTTTTCAAGACATCTTAGTAACACATTGTTAAGCCCTAAATAGTGGCTCATTACCCCTTAATTGGGGCATATTACATTAGTAATGTTATTTTATTTATGTCAGCTTTAGTCCATTAGTTGTAATTATACCTCCTAGTCTCCTATATATACCAAGGAGACATTTTCATTTGGAATCACCTTGTAATTGAACTATTATGTGGGCATAAGAAGGTTTCCCCTTAGAAGAGGCTTATTATCTTAATTTCTCTCTTTTTCAAGGGTTTGAGTACTTATTCTGAGGTTTTTCTATGTTATATTGATATTTGGTTCCTAACATATGGTATCAAAGCTCAAGGTCTTGGGGTCTCGCTGCTACATCTGAGACACCTTGGAATTTTTGCTATAACTTTTTTTATACAATGATTTAGAAGGAAAGGATTGGAAGATATTTAGTATATGGATCAAGGTACATTGGGTTAAAATTTCAGCTCCTGAGGCCTTATACTTTAGGAGATAGAGCCTTTCTAAGATAGGGTTCTGGAATCATCCTTAATTGATTCATTGCGGAATTTTCGCTATAACATTTTTTATGTAACATTTAAGACCCTGAAATCTGGAGGATATTCACAGAAATTAGTAGGGTATATGTGGTAACAATTTTAGATTCTAGGTCATCTTACATTTGTAGATACACCCTGTGGAAGATAGGGTATCTGACTATTCCTATTGACTAGTCTCAAGCAGGTGTTCCGGGTAAAACAATCATAACTTCTTCCTAGAGTATCCAAGATGAGTGATACCAGCTGCATTAGATAATGGACAGACCGTAGTAGTTCTGGTACGATTTTTAGAATTTTATATCAATTATTTTGTACGGGGCACACTATACAAGTGAGATCTCCTGGAAAGGAAAAAAAATATGTAAGTTGTGGGGAAGTTACCATAAATTCCACTTGGCACATCCAATTTTGATCAGACCCATGGCATTGCAGAGAAGAAATATTAGAGACCTACAAAAAATAAAATTTCATACTCAGAAGGACCGAAATTTTGGAGATACAATAAAAGGAAGATTGTCTAGCAGAACCACCTCAAAATCAAGGTTTAAAGTGATACTTGGCCAACATGCCACCAAAAAAGGGAACTTATACACCAAATAAGCCTCCAGACAATCCTACTTGGACTCTTGATGAAGGTGAAGAAATGCATAGGGACATAAATGATTTACAAAAGGAGAGAGTAACAAAAGATGAACTACAAGAGATGGAAGCTAAGTTGGAGGAAAATATGGATGGTTTAAAAGAGGAGATCATGGAAGGATTGAAAAATCTCATAATAGATAGGACACCTGAAAGTGAAAATGTATCCCATAAAATTCATGATGAGGACACAAGGAAAGTGAATCAAGAATGGATAAACTCTAACTTTGGGTTGAAGACCAACCACGTTCCTAAGATCGATATGAGAAATTTTGATGGCAAAGATCCTATCACATGGATACTTCTGATGGAGCAATTATTTGATCTACATAATGTGCCACATACACAAACAGTATGAATTGCTTCTTTATATTTAGAACCCAATCAATTTGTATGGTATCAATGGTTTTTTCCTTGCAAATCACTCGTCACTTGGACAATTTTCACAGAAGAAATGATAGCACACTATGAGGATACAAGGAGCAATAACTTCTTTAGCCAATTGATAAATCTCAAGCAAAAGGGTTCAGTTACAAAGAAAATTGAGAACTTCCAAAGATTGAATATAAAGGTAACAGATATTCCAGATGAGCACTTGATTGATGTATTCATAGGAACTTTAAGAGATAACATTCAACATGAGGTTTGCCTTTGGGAAACCAAATCATTGTAGAATGCATTTAGGGTGGCAAGAAATGTTGAAAGTAGAAATATGGCTATGGCTACTAGAAGGAACAATCCTAACATCTATAGAGAGAATAATGCTCCTTCTTCTAAAACACCTCAACCTACAAGGTTGACACCTCAACAATTGGAGGAAAGAAAAGAAAAAGGTTTATGATTTAATTGTGACATCAAGTATAGTAAGGGACTTAAGTGTGGTGAGAATAAATTATTCTACGTAGATTGTGAAAAGGAAGAAGAACAAGAACAAGAACCATCTCAAGATGAAAATGTAGAAGCAATTTCATCTGAAGAGTTGACTCCCACGATATCATGTAATGCATTGGTTGGAACTAGAACTCCTCAAACCCTCAAGATTGAAGGATATATTAGAAAGAAAAAGGTAATAGTCCTAATTGATTCTGGTAGTACTCATAATTTCATTCACTATAAATTTAATAGCCAAAGCTCTTGATTGCTTTGTATATCTAGCACCAGATTTTCAAGTAATGATTGCAGATGGAGGAACTATCAATTTCTTAGGAAAATGCAATAAGATCAATCTTACTATGGGGGAATATGTAATGAATATTCCAATGATTTCTATACCCATGGGTGGTGCTGATGTTGTACTAGGAATCCAATGGTTACAATCATTAGGAATAGTGGCTTTTAATTTTCAAGAACTTTTCATGAAATTTTCATTGGAAGGAAAATAAATTGAGTTAAGAGGTATCAAAGGGAAACCCGGTAAGGTGATAAGCTCTAATGGCATGACAAAATTATTGAAAAAGGAGCATCAAGGTGTTATTGCACAACTATGCTCACTATATGTTCAAAAATCTAAGCCATCTATTCCTCTAAATATCCAAGGGATCATTGATAAGCATTCGAAAGTATTTGAATATATTCCCAAAGGTCTTCCACCCACTCAAAATCATGATCATGAAATTCACCTAATTCCTGGGAGTGTTCCTCCTAACATCAGGCCATACAGATACCCTTATGCCCAGAAGAGTGAAATTGAGCGCATGGTTGAAGAAATGTTAGAGGTTGGCATTATTAAACCTAGCCAAAGTTCTTACTCTGCACTGGTGGTAATGGTATTGAAGAAACATGGCTCATGGTGCATGTGTCCAGATTATAGAGAGCTCAACAAGATCACTATTANACATTCTGAACTCATGAAGGCCATTATGAATTTTTGGTCATGCCTTTTGGCCTTACAAATGCACCTTCCACATTCCAAGGGTTGATGAATTCCATTTTCAAGCCCTTCCTTCGAAAATTTGTATTAGTATTTTTTTATGATATACTAATCTATAGAAAGTCTTGGGAGGATCATGTGCGACATGTTGACAATGTGATACAACTACTAAAGGAGCAACAACTATATGCCAAACTATCCAAATGTTTCTTTGGAGTGAAGGAGGTAGAGTATTTGGGTCATATTGTATCTAATGAAGGTGTCAAGGTAGACCCTAACAAGATTAAGGCCATGATGGACTGGCTGATTCCCAAAACATTGAAGAATCTTAGATGATTTTTAGGTTTGATAGGTTACTAACGCAAGTTTGTTCGACACTATGGAAGAATAGCAACACCTTTAATGACACTAACTAAGAAGGATGTGTTTTCATGGACTCCAGAGGTAACTAAAGCTTTTGAACAACTTAAAGAGGAGATGTGCAAAGCTCCTGTCTTGACCACTCCAGACTTCACAAAAACCTTTATTGTGGAATGTGATGCCTCAAGAAATGGAATTGGTGTTGTCCTAATGCAAGAAGGAAGGTGCTTGGCATTTGAAAGTCGACCACTCAAGGGAAAGGACTTACACAAACCCATTTATGAGAAGGAAATGATGACAATACTACATGCATTGAAGAAATGGCATCCTTACCTAATAGGTAGGCACTTCAAGGTAAAAACAAATCATGATAGTCTTAAATACTTCTTGGAACAAAGACTATCTTCAAAAGAACAACAAAAATGGGGAACCAAGGTATTGAGTTATGATTTTGAAATCATCTATAAAAAAGGGAAGAAAAATGTTGTGGTAGATGCACTCTCAAGGAAGGATGAATATGTTGAGGCCTTTCTCTGTGCTATCTCGATCATCTAACCCGATTGGATAATAGAAGAGAGGGATGAATGAAGAATGACGAAAAAGTTTGGACTCTCATTCAAAGGTTGCAGCAGGATTCCAGTACATCAGATACATTTACATGGAAAAATGATTCACTATGGTACACAGATCGCTTATATTTATGTAATAACTCCCAACTCAAACAAAAGGTACTATTGGAATTGCACACCTCTACAGTAGGAGGGCACTCATGATTTTTAAAAACCTACCATAGGGTCAAGAAGGAATTTTTTTGGCATGGCCTTAAAACTGATGTTCAAAGGTTTGTGGCAGAATGTTTGGTTTGCCAACAAAATAAGGTGGAAACAATTAAGGCCCTAGGTCTTTTACAACTATTAGCCATCCCAATTCAGTGTTGGGAGGAGGTTTCCATAGATTTAATCACAGAGTTACCGAAGTCTGAAGGAAAGAGTGTCATCATGGTGATTGTTGATAGACTGACCTAGTACGCACACTTTTGTGCACTCTCTCATCCCTTCAAAGCTAGTACAGTTTCCACCCCATTCATGGAGACAGTTCAAAATCTACATGGCAGCCCAAAGATTATTGTAAGTGACAGAGATCCCATCTTCACTAGATATTTTTGGACAGAATTATTTTCTTGTTTGGGTACTCAATTGACTCATATCTCATCCTATCATCCTCAATCTGATGGACAAACTGAGATAGGGAACAAATGTCTGGAAGGATAACTTCATTGCTTTGTCTCTAATAAACAAACACAATGGTTCAAATGGTTACCCTTGGCATAATGGTGGTATAACACTTCCTTTCATACTGCAACAAAAATGACACCATTTATGGCACTCTATGGATACCACCCTCCTTCCATCACTTCTTCTCTAAAAGAAAAATCTAAGGTTCAAGCAGTGGAAGATCACATCGA
>JASDQU010010799.1:147998-178918 GCA_032191745.1 Picea mariana | reverse complement strand
TATATACCAAGGAGACATTTTCATTTTGAATCATCTTGTACTTGAACATTTAAGTGGGGTAAAAGGAGGTTGCCCCCTCGAAGAGGCTTATTATCTGAAATTATCTCTTTTTCAAGGCATTGAGTACTTTTCCTGAGGTTTTTATATGCTATATTGATGTTTGGTTCTTAACAGGAAATATGATAAGTCAGTATACCAAGAGTCCTACCCAGGTGATATATACATTACTTCACTACACCACAAAGACAAGTCATTATCCCAACCTGAATTATCTGATTCTATTAGGTCTTGGGATTCTATGGCTAGTTTTCACAACCATTGGCCGTTGACTATATTTTTTTTTTATGTCTACATTGAATTCTTGGATTAAATCCATCCAATTACCTCTCCTTTCCCTCATTTACCATTGTGTGAAGAGTGACCTTACTGTTGGGTGAGGCACTATAACCTTTGTATGGTTATTCAAGATATAAGATTTGAAGTGATTTACTTCCTTATAGACAAAATATGCTTGTGTATCAATAGATGGGTAATTAAGTTCATTCCTTTGGAGGTTTGTGGTCATGGATGAGATAGGGGAATCATTATTTTAATCATCCTTTTGAGTGAGGACTGTGGCTAAGGGTTGATCAGAGGCAAAAGTATAAAGAAAAAAATCCTTGTTGAAATCGAGACTCCGTAGAATACGGGCTTGATAAATAGCAACTTTGATTTCATTAAGAAATTTCTCCTTTCCTCACTCCATTTGAACTCTGTATCTTTTCGTACCATATTTTTTAATGGTTTTATTATTTCTGCAAAGTCAGGTGTAAATTTCCTTACGAAATTGATCCTTCCAAAGAAATATTGCATAGCCTTCTTATTGTGGGGAAGCAGAATATATGAGATTTCCTTTACTCGTTCAGAATAAATATTGATGCCATATTTAAAAATAATATGACCTAAGAGTTTTCGTTATTCTACCCCGAATATGGTCTTTTTTGTTCAGGGATATCCCGTACTTCCTACACCTTTCAAAAATTTGGGTAAGGTGAGTAATGTGGTCTACTCTACTCTTGGAATAAACAATGACATCATCTAAGTAGACCACCACACACTTATTGATCAACCCCATAAATTCCACATCCATGGCCCTTTGTAAGGTGTTGAGCACTCAACACAGCCTAAAAGTCTTTGATAATTTCTTCTTTTTCCTTTTAGGTACCACTTTGTCATTTTCTGAATGGAGTTAGTTGTGTAGGGATCAATGACGTTTCTATTTTTATATTTTATCATCGACCACATTCATTTTGGTTTGAATTTTGTCAAAAAATTTGAAATGTTTCTCTAAGTAAACATGAAATTAGACTAAGTTGCACACAACTTAAAATTTGTTTTATAAAGAGTCACATGGCAATCAACAATCCTGGCCTGCGAAAAAAGTTTTCTACAAATCATCGATGTACCGTCGGCATTGAAGAAATCCAAAAGGTAAACCATAAACATAGTAAAAAGCAATCACCAATCACTAATAGCTGATATATCATTGGCATTGGCGAAGAGGGAGAAAGGGGCAAGATAACATATAACAAAATAAAATCACTGACGCTGAAAATAAACGCTTCTCACGCCCAAGGGGTTAAATCAACTGCCATGTGTTTTTCCGTGTAAATAGTCTGTATTGCTCGGTGATTATCCATGTCATATTTTGATGTCCCCCATGGCATATCCATACTTCCATGTCAACACCTCCACGTCATCATTGTACGAAAGTTTGGTTCAACATCAAAACTTTTTCCTAGAGGCACCAATGAAACAACATCAAATATAATCCATCGATGTTGATGCACTCACTGAATACTGGTTGATTGCTAGAACACCAAATTTTTGGTTTTATATCGAATATTTATCCACCGATGCTAAAGATCCTAGTTCATCTAGGTTGTCCATTTAACGATCATGCTCATCCCTGATACCGATCATACTAGTTTCGTTGAATTGAAAAAAATGCTCGGGTGATTTGAGGAGACACCTCTAGCTAAGTGAAGGATGAGGTTTTCGATTTGTTAGACAATTAATAACTTCATTTAACCGATAACACAATGTCACGCACCGATCAACTTTAAAAAATTTGAATTCGTTGATGAACTCTAAAAGTAACACGCTCCTGCACCGCCATCATGCCTTGCATTTAATCCTGAGCATGATGTGGATTCTATTATAGATTGTATAGATCATATTTGTACTCTTGAATTTAAGACTCAATGAGACAAGGTAGGTATGTTTTAAATTTGTGAATTTCATGCCCAAGCATGGTATTCCATTCGCAAAATCACTAATCTCCCAAGCATATGAAGGTGCAAGAGAGAGCATCGAAGAGGTAATAGGTCATTGTGCCACTTCAATTACCAGTAAGCCTAGGTGATTTCCTATAAGGAAGAGGTAAGCATGATCTTCATTGTTTACATTTTTTTATTTCTTCGAATAACACTTGTCTCAATTGGCTTGCATCCTAATATTTTGTTTTGTGTAGGAAAATGCCTCCGTTAAAGTCGACAACCGGGCACTCACCAAGAACGCCTAAAATGAAAGAATTGGAGATCGACAAAGGGTCGACACCGGTGACCGCAAGGGAACTTGATTTCATTTCAAAGACAAAGTCAGTTATCCGAACTTCCACTAAGAAGCAGTTTACCCAGCATCCAACGTTTGGGGACACAGAAGTGAGAACTGGATCTAAATTAATACTCCCACATTGGGGGGATCTTTTTAACAAAATAAACCAGGAATATTACCCATATTGTACACCTCATAGCGACCCGTGCATCAGGATATTTGATGACTAGGTTTTTCCAAACATTAGACGATCATACTTGCACATGGTATCCTTCTGAACCCTAGTTCTGCTCTGTATCAAAACCCTAGAATGGATAATTAACCACACAGACACGATGAAATGCATGATCAATAATGGGGAAGGCAAATGTGTTGGTTTCTTTCTTCTAGTAGACCTAGAGGAGAGACTGAATACAAAATTTGTGGTCAGGTTTTATGAGTTCCATGGCACCAACAGATTACTCTCCTCGTGGTGTAAATAAGATAAGAAGTTCAAAAACATGAGAAATGGATGGTACAACATGGTAAACCTCAGAGAGCCTAATATGCATTTAATGGCTTTAATCTTCCGCTTGTATGAGGAAAATGATTGCTCAAATTTTTCATAGGCATGGATTTCCTTAGGATATATCGTGGAAATCTTCGGGAGCAGTTCTAATTGGGGAACCATCATTTCCAAGAAGTTGAATATCAACATCCTACAGGCCCATACACCAAAAGATGGAGAAACATTATTTTTCTACATGGCATGTTACATGTTGGACATAGTCTGCATGAGAAACATTTTCGCAGGTATGAATTTAAGTGGCATGTCGTTGAGTTACCCGTGCATGTTTATTTCAATATTTTGTGGGAAAATAGGTACAAGAAATTTTATGCCATTATATGTGATGAGTTCATAGCCCGATTGCACTTCATTATATTTAGAAAAGAATTCCCAAGGCTTTCAGTGGCAACCAAAAAGATGATTTCAAAAGTGGGTCACTGGTATTTTGAAGAAACAGGCACTTATATTAGAGTGTTATGGGCTACTGGTGCACCACACATACTCCACATTCATGTCCCAGACCATCTCATATTGGGAGAAATTTTTTACCAGACCATTTTGCAAGGCTATAATGCCTCTTTGGTAAAAGATAAGAAGAGATCTTTCATACCCTATGGTTTTCATATCGGGTCTTACATGGTAAGAGACATTTTACAGGTGAAACAAGAGGGATTGAGTCAGCTTGAGTATCGGTTCCCCACATGAAATTTTCGCAAGTATGATCCAAAAGGCCTGGTACTCCAGCATGCATCACATGTGTCCTCATGTTGGACATATTCTCATGATAGCTTCAAAGATGATATCTTTACCAAGGGTGTTCAATACTAGGAGGAATTTCTCTATAGAAGGGTTAACCCAAATATGACCAAATTCAAAGTAATGACCATGGATGAACAATTGGAGACTATAGAGAACACTGCTCAAGAATCCATTAGGGTAGAATAAGAAAACATAGTAGAAGAAGCAACCGAGGCATGTAGAAGGGAGATATTGTTACTGGAAGAAGCCAAGAGAGATATGCAAAGATTAGGGGAAGATCCCCAACTTAATCCTTTGATAGGACCTTTGATAATTACCCTAATTGATACAAATGAGGAGTCATAACTAAATAATTCAAAGACAATCCCACCAGAAGAGAGTGTCGACCAAGAAAGCACCAACCCTATGTCACCACAAGCAGGATCATCGATGACTACTACAACTCAACGAAGGTCAACAAGAGAATCAAGTGGGACATGTATGCCTATTTTCCTCATAGATTTAATCATCTTATATGATGATGAGGAAGGTTTGAAAGCTTCACACATTATCCTGGTACCAATCACACAGGAGGAGGAACCAGGGGAAACATTTGCTCCAACTTTTGATGTGTTGGTCCCAAATCCCCAAGAACGAGACCATGAGGCTAGGAACACTCTTGAAATTATGTTTCTCAATCAACTTGGAACACAACCTCGGGATGACATCTCTAAGAACTACTTTGATATAGGTGAACAAGAATAAGGAATGGGACATTCATAAATCGTCATCCCAATGGTCGAACTCTTAGCCAATATCGATCCTTCGCCTACTTCTCCATATAAGATAAAGAATTCGTCAGTCGATGAGGAGCAGTAGAAGGCCAAGTCACCGGAACATACAAGAAATTTCCTTGCTAAGGAACTAAGAGAACCTACCATGGAACACTTCTATATGGTGGGAAGCCTAGGAAATACTTTGCCTTGGGGAGATCAATAGATTCCTGAACTAGTAGACGAAGTTGTCGACATACAAGAAATTTTTTATGACAGGAAAAGGAAATCTTTGATGAGAAGAAAAACCAAGAAAAGGAGGCTTACACTTGATAGCATATTGTTCATAACCACAAAGGAGACGTTGTTTTACATAGAAAGTGCTAATATGACTGAGCTAATTGGAGCGGGGATGGCTATAACTGATGCCACTTTAGACAGGGAAAAAAGGGATGAAAGGGATGTAGCCTCCATGAAGAAAGAGTTGGACCATTTGTGACATCAAGCAAAGTATTACCAAAATTCAACATAGGTGGTGGTACTCTTAAAGAGTGAGTTCTGAGAGATGTATACACAATTCACAAGGGAAAGAGACGTCTTCATCGCTCGCATAACTAACTTCCAAGAAGATACCCTTATGGGGCTGGAAACCTATAAAGACATGCAATGATGGTATGAGAAGGCACATAAATCCTTATAATGGATAGACTACATCAAAGAAGTGCAGAAGGGACGAGATACAAAAGAGCATGGTGTCCGAGTGTTGATGGATAAGAACATCACCCGAATAAGGAAGGAAACCAAACACTAGGTAAGCATGGTCCAGGAACCCTGACGAAAAATGCAGGAAATATGGGAAGAATGTGAGAAATTTTGGGAGAAAATCAATCAGGAAATGAGGAATATCGACTTGTCGGATTTTGGCCCGCCGAAGGATTTCTCTGATTTACGTGACATAGTTAAGTGACATGCAGAGCAAGACTAGGTGTATGCAATGAATATTTCTCAGGTTTCAAGCATGATCCTGGGTCAAGTGAAGAAGTTAGTGGAGCCTCTGATTAAATCTCTCACAGTATTACAATGTTTGAGTGTCAAACTAATCAAATACAAGGAACGGGAAATTGAGATGAAGGAGGTCGTCTCCGCTCCAATGGATCAACATAGGTTCCCATATTCAAATGTGTGCGAATATCTCTTCTACAGATGGTCAGAATACGAGAGGAACAATCCTCTTCAGTAAAACGACCAGATAATCTCAAGAGAAGCAAAAGAGAACAGATAGAAAAAGTTCTCCATGTGTCATTTTCTTAACTTAACACAACTTAGTAGCTATTTTTAGTTTAGAGTTATTTTTAAAATAAGAGAATCGACCTTGAGATCTAGGTCGATGGTTTTTGAGAGAAAGAATTTTTCATGAATATTTTAAGAGAATTATTTATGTGCAAGTTAATTTAATTAAAAAGTTATGTTTAGAACCAAATACACTTCTTTCATATTAGGCGCAAATGTGATTGGATCGAGGGGGATTATCTCTGTCTTCGAATTCAACATTTGTTGTTGTAATGAGTAAGAGTTGGTGTATATGTTATTCAAGTTATCTTATAATGCTGCAACAATTATTTTATTCTAGTTGATGAATAGAAATTGATTGTGTTAACATGTGATTGATAATAGAGCATTGAAAATTACTTTTCCTACACTAACTTCTTGTCACGTATACATTTTATTTATGTAACTATTATCTTAGACGATGTTGAATGTCTACAAGTCGAAATGGTATTATTGCTAGTTTGAATTAGTTTAGATCTTCTTCATCAACATGCTAAGGTATAAAGGTTATCCAAAAACCTAGCTTTATCCAATGTATATTAACTTCACTCTGCCATTTAGTTTAAGCTCTATATGTATTTTGTTACAAATGCTAGGAAAAAACCAAAAATATAACTGCATAGCCTGAGGAAAGGTTTCACATAAAAGGCATATCTATCAGTCACAATTAAATCCCATCGATAATTCCATCTAGATCACAAATCTGGAGAACCTTACCACTCATCAAACACTTACGAGTCTAATTGGGCCTCTTAACCGGGTTTGGTTCTTGATGTTGAGTTAAAGGGATATCAAAACCCTCAACATAATTGGTGCTAGAAGGAGGGTCTAACGAATGAATGGATAAAAATATTTCTAATAATATATATAGTAAAGCCTATAGATTCAAAACATCCCACATGCATGGCTAATCATTCTCAAGAAATCCATCATATAGAGAGTACTCCCAATACGAGTAACTCACCTCAAAACGAAGAGGAAGAACACTTGTACCCTGGAATACCTTACTCTCTTCCCCACGAAGAATTAAATAAGTTCAGAAGAATCACCATAGCTTATGCCCGACAGATCAGAGCATTACCTTTAGCTACTTCCCCGAAGAAAACAAATAAGTAGACTAGTTGTTGACACCCCTGACCAGGTATTCGTTCATGTAGATTTTAACTTTGTACAATATTTACTGCAAACAGATTTTCAATAAAAGAATAGAAAAGATACAATGGAAAATAAAAAAATTACACAGATTTTTTTCCCTTGGAAACCCAAACCGAGAAACCCAACATATTATATATTCATTCATAGTGATACATTGTTTATAATACAATATACATATATGATCCAGCGACATCCAAAACCCTAACCCAATGACCTGGATTAGTCAACATCCCTAATTCCTTAACCGAAAATTGAAAACCATCGACAAAACCATGTTCTAAAAAAAATTCCAACAATGGACATGAAAAAAGAGGCAAAAATGCAACATGTTTCCCGAGGATTTTTTTTTCTTGGGGGCATTGCAACACTATTAATCGTTGAAATAATACAACACATACCCAAAATTATCCCACTTGTTGTTTTCTTTGCATACATGGGGTTACGGGGTTACATAGTCAACAATCCAAAGTAGTAATGCCCATGGAACATCTACACCAAGAAAACTGCTCATTTCTCACAGATTTTGTTAATGAATTTGCAACATTCTTCAAAGTGTCCACCTTCATCATCAATACTTTCTTTTCTTCAACCATGTCTCTCACAAAGTGATATTGAATATCAATATGATTTGTATTTGAATGATAAGCCAGGTTCTTTTCTAGAAAAATTGCACTATGACTGTCACAATCTATCCTTATAGTTTTTTGTACCAACCCAATACTTGAACAGAATATTTGTAACCATACTGCTTCCTTACTTGCATGAGTGGATGCCATGTATTTAACTTCTGTAGTTGAAAGTGCCGTTATAGCCTTTCTTTTGCTCATCCAACTTATTTATCCTCCAAACATGTTAAATGCATACCCACTTGTAGATCTCATATGATCTAGATCTCCAACCCAATCTGCATCCACAAATTCATGTATATCCACCACTCTGTCCAATCTCAGTCTTCCTTGGTAGCACAATCCATAGCTAGTAGTGCCACAAAAATACCTGAAAACCCTTTTTAATGTTGTCCAATGGTCCTTCCCTGGTTTTGACATATACCTACTCAAAACGCCCACTACATGTGCAATGTCTGGTATAGTATAGACCATTGCATACATCAAACTGCCAACTGCACTCACATATGGAACATGAGACATGTACTCCTCCTCTTCATGTGACTTGGGACATTAATCCACATATTATTTTACACCAACATGAATAGGAACCTTGACCGGCTTACATTCCTACATATTAAACCTCTGCAATATTGTCTCGACATATTTTCTCTGATTTAACCAGAGTTTCCTCTTTTTCCGATCTCTTTTAATTTCCATGCCCAAAATGAAATTTGAAGCACCAATATCCTTCATGTCAAATTTAGAGGACAACTAAGTTTTCACATCCTGGATAATGTCCTTGTTGTTTCCTATCAGCAACATGTCACCCACATACAAGACCAAATAAATCAAATGATCACCAATTAATTTAAAATACACACAATGATCCTCTTTGCTTCTTGTGAAACCAAGTCCCAACATATACATATCAAAATTTTGATTCCACATCCTTGGTGATTGTTTTAAACCATACAGGGACTTTTTTAGCTTGCATACCAGCTCCTTCTTTCCCTCCACAACAAATCCTTATAGATGCTTCATATAGATTTATTCTTTCAGATCCCCATGTAGGAATGTTGTCTTCACTTCCATCTATTATACTTCAAAATCAAATGCAAGAACAATAGATAACATAAATATTATAGAGGTTAACTAGGGAACAGGAGAGAAAATCTCACCAAAATCAATTCCCTCAACCTGGGAATAACCCTTTTCTACTAACCGATCTTTCTTCTGCATTCAAATTCCTTTTAAATACCCATTTGCTGCCAATGGGATTTCTTCTAGTCAACAAATCCACTAGATCCCAAGCCTCATTTTTATCCAAGGATGCCATTTCTTCATCCATGGCCTTTTTCCAGAGATTTCCATCCTCTGAATCCACTGCCTCCCTGAAAGTTCTAGGATCATCATCAATAATAGAAAAAGTAAAATTTGAACGGAAATGAAATGGATTATACCTTTCTGGTAGCCTTCTTTCTTGAAACGGTCTCCTCAATATTGGAGTATCAGGATCTTCTTCTTCTGATTCTTGTTCTTTTGTAGAGTCTAATTCATCATCCTTTAAATCAAACTCTATTTTGTTTGGTCCTTCCTTGCTTGGTAGGACTTCCTGTTTAACAACATCCTTCATTTCTCTAAATACCACATCTCAGTTATACACTACCTTCTTAGTTTCTCAGTTCCAAAGATTATAACCTTTGAGACCATCTTTATATCCAATAAAGATACACTTTTCAGCCTTCTTATCTAGCTTACTCATGTTTTCCTTTGGAACATGAACATATGCATCACAACCAAATAAATTGAGATGTGTGAGAGAGGGTTTCTTACTAGTCCATACCTCTTGTGGAATATTTTTATCCAACGTTGATGAGGGTGATCTGTTGACCAGGTAACATGCAGTAACCACTGCCTCTACCCAGAATTCTTTCCCTAACTCGAAACCACTGAGCATGCACCTTTATGTTTCCATTAACGTCTTGTTCATCCTTTCTACAACTCCATTCTTCTAAGGTGTATATGGAGTAGTATTCTTCCTTGTTGTACCACACTTCTTACATAATTCTTCAAATTCATTCCCACAGAAATCTCCACCATTATCCATCCTCAACACCTTAATTCTTTTCTCTGTTTGATTCTCAACAAGAGCCTTAAACTCCTTAAACCTGTCAAAGAATTCATATTTCTTCCTGAGGAAATATATCCAAGTATTCCTTGAGAAGTCATCTATAAATGAGACCGACACAGGTCCAAAAATATCACTCTGAACTAACTGTAAAATTCCTTCTGCCCTCGTTGCACCATAAGGGAATCTTAGCCGATTCTGCTTTCCATATACAAAATGTTCACAGAAATCAAAATCTAGAGAGCAGTTAGACATACCTTCAACCATACCTTTACCGTGTAGTAGTCGAAGACCCTTTTCTCCAATATGCCCTAGTCTTTGATTCCACATCATAACCTTTTCTCCAGATACTGTAGGAGTTCTTTCTTCTTCAACTCTATTATCATGAGCAATGGAACTATTACACACATCACTAATAGTGCTTCCTTGCATCTTATACAAAGTTCCAAACTGAACTCCTTTCAACAACACCATTGCTCCTCAAACCATCCTGTAGGTTTCCTTTTCAAACATTGTTTTTACCCATGCATCGTCCATTTTGCTTACAAAAATCAAATTTCTGGCCAAACCTAAGATGTGAAGAACACCAGGAAGTTTTCTAATCCTTCCATCTATGAGCCTCAACTTGAATTTTCCTCGTCCTATGATTATGGTTTTCAAATCATCACCTAAGAAAACATTACCTCCATCATACCTTTCAGATTCACAGAACCACTCCCTGTGGGGAGTCATATGAAAGGATGCACCCGAGTCAACCAAACATGCCTCATGATCTGTATGTGTTCTTGAAGAAGCCAATTACACATCCCCTCCTTCTTCCTTGGATGTATTTTCTTCCGTAGAAGGAGATTCTTCAAATCCATTCTTTTTCTCAACTTTGGATCTACACTACTTCTTGTAATGCCCTTCTTTTTCACATCTCCAAAATATCTTTACAAACTTTCTGAGAGATTTAGATCTACCCTTAGACTTAGATCTACCACTTGAGAACTTAGATCTATTTCTTTCCTAGGAGCATCCTATTGCAAATAATGTGTTTGTTCTTTCAAGGTAGTTGTATTACTACCTATGGCCACAACCAGACTATCCCACGAGTCTGGTAAAGAACACAGTAAACTGATACACTTATCTTCATCTGAAATTTTATTCTCAACAGATACTAACTGACTTACCAGAGTATTGAAAGCATTCAAATGCTTTGCCACTGAGTCTCCATCTCTCATCCTCAAATTATACAACTTCTTTCTCAGGAATATTTTATTCACTAGGNCCAGACTATCCCACGAGTCTGGTAAAGAACACAGTAAACTGATACACTTATCTTCATCTGAAATTTTATTCTCAACAGATACTAACTGACTTACCAGAGTATTGAAAGCATTCAAATGCTTTGCCACTGAGTCTCCATCTCTCATCCTCAGATTATACAACTTCTTTCTCAGGAATATTTTATTCACTAGGGACTTAGACTGATACAACTTCCCCAACTTATCCCATAAATCCTTGGTTGTATATTCCTTTGACATATTCAATAATACTGAATCTGAGAGACACAATTGGATTGTGCTCTTCACCTTCCAATTCAAATTTTTCTAGTCATTTGCTGAAGTTCCTGTAGGTGAAGTACCTGGATCTACCGCGATCCACTCGTCTCTATCCACTAACAAATCTTCCATATTGAGCTTCCACGGCTTAAAAATTTTCCTATTAAACTTATTGATCTCCATTTTCAAATTTCTTGCCATTTATTATCACCTGAAAAATCAATACCACATATCTCCCACTGTAACAAGGATTATCACAGTCTCGAGCCAAAACCTTGACCACAAAGGTGTCCCTGTGAAGTCAACAAAGCTCTGATACCAAATGTAGATTTTAACTTTGTACAATATTCACTGTAAAAATATTTTCAGTAAAAGAACAGAAAAGATACAATGGAAAATACAAACATTACACAAATATTGTTTTCCCTTGGAAACCCAAACCGGGAAAACCAACATATTATGTATTCATTCATAGTGATATATTGTTTACAATACAATATACATATAGGAGCCAACAACATCAAAAACCCTAACCCAATGACCTGGATTAGTCAACAACCCTAATTCCTTAACCATAAATAGAAAACCATCGAAAAAAACCATGTCCCAAAAAACCACCCAACAATGGACACAAAAATCGAGGCAACAATGCGACATGTTTCCCAAGACAAAAACAAATTCTTGGGGGCATTGTGACACTACTACTCATGCAAAGCATATAACACATACCCAATAGTTCACATGGTAGAATATATGATATATTTTCTCTCTCACAAAGATCAAACAACCCCTTAATCTGATACCTAAAACACCAGCTGGTAATTACTCTGATCCTAACAATTTTGAATCTGAAGAGGAGTCTAATTCAGATCGCTCAGGTTTTGAATCAGAAGACATGGGAGATAATAATGATAACAATGAAGATAATTCTAGATATAATCAACCATGGTTGGCAAGATATTCTTTGGAAATTCCAGGACGGGTGCATAACCTACCCAGACATCCAAAAAAGCTACTTCCCAAATTTGATCATGAAACCTCTGGATTTCCTGAAGATCATATTAAGAAGTTCATATTAGACATAAGGTTGATGAATGTACAAAATGAATATGTGGTGTGTATATTGTTCCCTTATACTTTTGAAAATTCAGCTTCAACCTGGTATTTCAACCTATCAGTTGGTTCCATAACTAGTTGGACTAAGTTTCAAAAGGATTTCTTGGAAAAATTTGTTAAAGAAACTACTAGTACAGGAGCCTTAATGGCTGAAATTTTCGCCACCACTATGAATCCAAAATAAAAGGTCAAATATTTAAACCAAAGTTTCACTGCCATTTTGAACAATTTCCAACCCTATGCTAGACCTATTCCAGAGCTACAGATTGAAGTATACACTAATGCTCTCCCAACTTCTATTTCTATGTTCATAAAAAGGGTCGCCAAGAATACCCTAGCAAAAAAATTTGAGGAAGCTAAAATGATTGAGTTCCAAATGAAAGGATGCAAATAAGGTCAGATATCACTAGTAAATACAGAAACCCAATCTCCACCCAAGAGGGGAGTTTTCTTGACTAGACCCCCGGAAAAACAAACAGAACAAGGCCCCAAAAAAGAGGGAGGGGACATAGAAAACCTAAAGTGAATGATAAAAAAATTCCAACAAGATCGTAGATATGAAAAGGAGTGTTGGGAAAGTAAACCAAAATCAAAGACCTTATAAACCCTTTTTTAAAAGAAACCCACCCTTCAAAGCTATAGAACCTCCCCCAGCCAACCTAAACGTTGACTTAGGGAACATAGCATTTGAATATTTCTGTACATATCACCAAGAAAAACATTCAGAAATGGATTTCCCTCAATGGTTTCATACTATGAATCTAATGGCTAATCGATTCCTCGATGAATTTTCTCTAACTGAACAACCCCATAGCAAAACAATAAATGTCATTGATTAAGAAAGTCAAGAGCCACCAGAAGATACAACCATGTTGTTATGGGATTCCAACCACCTGATTCCTTTCAACGATGCCACTAAAGTGCAGGGACCTCCCGCTGAAATTCTACATGTACATACGCGAAGTAAAAGTCAACCGATCCAAAGTAACCCCACCACTACTCAGTTATCTAGAGGGAATCCAATGACCGATCACCACAAACCACTATTTTCTTCCCACAGAAACCCTACAAACATACACACACGAGAAACACCTAAGATAGAATACAATGTAGTATAAGACTTGAAGAAGATGAAGGCTAATGTGTCTATCATGGACATGTGTAAGATCCCTCAACAAAAGGAATTTTTGTTACATGCCTTAAAATTAATAGATACCCCAATAATAAGCATTGATCAAAGTGACAACCTATCTCCCATAGATTTAACAAATAATCCAAGTGTGAATGCTTGTTATTTAGACAAAAGAGGAAGGCCTTTTGTTTCTCCTTTCCTCTTGATGTTTGAGGTTTTTAACAAAAATATGCATAATTTCCTAGTCGATTCATGGGCATCTTCAAATGTCATACCATTGTCAATCTGCAAGAAATTGAACGCAACCCCACTCAAAAGTGATAAACACGTTATACAACTAGATAGGACTCAGGTAAAGATCATTGGGGAGCTAAAATATGTAATGATCAGAATTGCTACACACCCCAGATATTTTCAAGTAATTGACATAATTGTCGTAGACATCCTAGAGGATTATGGAATGCTACTTAGACGATACTAGTCTGAGAAATTAAATGGATACTTTAGTACCAACTGGGATCACCTCTAGTTTCCATTAAAATGAAATCCAAACATGATCAAGATCGATAGAGAAAGATACAACAAGCACACCGTCACTGATTTAGAGACCCTAAATGAACCCTCGTCAACAGAGTTACCTATGCTAAGAAACTACTCTTGTGATTCTGATTTCGGTAATTTCACCCCTCAAGTGTCTGACATACCTCGGACACAAAAATCTGAAATGATTTTTCAAATAGACTTACTAGAAGATGTAGGAGAGAGAATCCTTTGTCAAGATTCTCCGACAAGAGTAGCAGACAAAGAGGTTGAAATTAAAAAAATAACTAGACATGAAGAAGTCAAAACTTCTCCTCCCCAAATTTGGACGTTGAAATTTGATGGTTCTAAATTGCAAGAAGGGTTGGGAGTGGGATGCATCTTCATTGACCCAAAGGGGAAACAAAAATTCGTATCCTGCAGATTAGAATTTGAATTCACTAATAACACTATTGAATATGAAGCTCTAGTCCAGGGAATAAAGAAATCCATCGAATTAAACATCAAGGATGTGAGATTTTTTGGAGACTCTAACATTATCGTTAGGTAAGTAAATAATCCCATCCATTTCAATTCACCTTACTTAAGAAATTACCATCAAGAGGTACACAGAATAATAGAAAATTTTGAGGCCTTCAACATTACCATTGTTCCCAAGACAAAAAGTACCCTTGCCGATGCTCTAGCCACTGTAGCCTTAAGATTATATCCTTTAGAAGATTATGAATCCTCAAGGTTCACTGTGGAACTGTTCTACAAACCTTCGGTACCTAACAACGTTTCTAATTAGAAATTTTTTGAAGGGGATGAACAAATTGTAGATTTCCTGACCAATTAGAAGAACTTTATGGATTTGGCCATTGATGATGAAGAATTCCAAGAACTACTCACAGAATTAGATCTCCATGAACAACCAAAGGTAATAGATCATTCTAATGACAAACCCAAGTTTCACATGATACCTAAAGGAGTGGCCAATATAGAGAACCTTTTTTACTTAAGGAAAAGATTCAGAGGGCCAAAGAATTAAAAAACAAGGAGCTCATGTCCTATATATGAGACTATAAACCTAGGCACCTATGAGAATCTCGATAATTTCAATTTAGGAAAGAAAATGTACAAAAAATACAAGAAATCTTATCTTAAAATTTTTAAGGATATCAAGATTTGTTTGCTTGGTCTTACCGAGATTTGAAAACATACGATACTCAAATTATCCAACACACGATCCTGTTAAAATATGGAATAAAACCCTTCCAACAAAAGATTAGGAAGTACCACCCATCTCTAGAAACTCTAATGTATCAAGAGTGAAGAAATTATTAGATGCTAAGATTATCTTTTAGATAAGACACTCAGCCTGGGTAGCCAATATGGTGCCTATCAGGAAGAAGTCTGGGGAGATTCGTCTATGGATGGATTTCAAAAACCTTAACAAAGCATAAAAAAAATATAACTACCCATTCCCACCCATGGAATATATCTTATAGACAGTTTCAGGCTCCAAATATTTTTCCCTCCTAGATTGTTTCTTGGGATATAACCAGGTCCTGGTCTCAGAAGATGACTGATTAAAAACTACCTTTCAAACCAAGTGGGGAACCTTTGCTTATATATGCATGACCTTTGGGATGATTAATGAAAAAGAGACCTTCTAGAGGGCCATGGATGTATATTTTGGGGGATTGATTAATAAATGTGAGGTATACTATTTAGATGATGTAACAATATACTCAAAAAATAAGGAAGACCACATTCAACATTTAACTCAGATTTTTGAAAGGTGTAGGAAATATGGAATATATTTGAATCCTAAGAAAACTATCGTTGGCATCGAGGAAGGGAAACTAGTAGGTCATATTATATTCAAGAAGGAACTAGCATCAACCCTGAGAAGATAAAAATGATAGCTCAACTCCCCTTCGCCTCACAATAAAATGGCCATGCAATCTTTCTTTGGGAAAATCAACATTGTGAGAAAATTTACTTCTGATTTTGCCGAAACGGTTAAACCCTTACAAAAAATTATTCTCAAATATTCAGAGTTCAAATGGGACGAAAGATTCTTTCAATAACATCAAAACTGGCATCTCCCAAGCACTAGTATTACGAAGCCCTGACTCAGCAAATACTTTTTCCTTTATACCTTTGCTTATGACCAATCATTGGCTGCAGTACTTACCCAGAAAGATGATGAAAACAATGAATAATGAGTATCCTTTATGATCACTAACCTCCAAGGAGATGAACTAAACTACCCTGCTATAGACAAACATGATTACACAATATATAAAGTAGTCAAACATTTCAGATCCTATATATTGAAGAATCACACTAAAGTCATAATACCTCATCCAACAACCCGATCTATGTTCACTCAACAAGAGATGGGAGAAATATGGGGAAATTGGATGGAAGTCGTCCAAGAATTTTATCTATACATAAAACTTGCCAAAATAGTCAAGGGTCAAGGGTTGTGTAAACTAGTTGTTGAGGCCCAAGATTTGATTAATGCAGAAGACCCCAGTTGGGAAAATGAGCTGTCATTATGGTACAACGAAGCCTTATATGCACCTCCCGGGTAGGAATCCTAGTATGGAAACTTTTATTATCTCCTACATCTTGGAACTTGGTCGGAGAACCTAAACCCTAGAGAAAGGATATCTCTAAGGCTAAAATATTCTCAATATTTCCTCATAAATTTTGTTCTTTTCCATGTAAATTATGATGGAGTACTCCTTATATGTCTTGAACACGATGATGTAGAAAAAGTATTGAGAGAACTCCATGATGAGACAACGAGTGGACATTTTGCAGGAAAAACCACGTCTCACAAAATATTAAGGGGTGGTTATTATTTTCCTACTCTCTTCAGGGATGCTCATGCATATGCCAGGAAATGTAAATCATGTCAGATAAGTGTTGGTAAAGGAAAAAGGGAAGTCATTCCACTTCAGTCGGTGACCATATCCAGAGCATTCAAACAATGGGGAATAAATGTCATAGGCGAAATTACTCCTAGTTCTTCGAAACAACATAAATATATCTTGATTGCTACATACTACTTTACGAGATGGACGAAGGCCACCCCTATCACGCACGTTAATGAAAAGGTAGTAATCCAATATTTAGAACAAGAACTAATAACAAGGTTTGGGATGCCCTCCGTTCTCGTTTTTTACAATGCGACCTACTTTTATTCCACACTATTGATAGAATTTTCCCTTTATAAGGGGATCATAATAAGATATTCTGCAAACTACTATCCGCAAGGGAATGGGGTAGCAGATTCAACTAATAAGAATCTGGTGAGGATTTTAAAAAAAAAAAAGTTGTTGAAAATCAAAGGAATTGGCACAATTTTCTTCATAATTCCCTATGAGCCGATAGAGTAACACCTAAAGAAGCCATAGGGAACTCCCCATAATTTCTATTATATGGATAGGAAGCCATTCTCCCAAATGGATTGTATCTTCCATATTTACAACTTGCTCATGCTTCGAGAGGTCAACCCTCATCCACTATCCAACAAAGGATTGATACCCTTCTCATGCTAGACAAAGAAAGGGAAAAGGATAAAGTTACTTTCACCGCTCATCAACAGATAGTTAAAAGATGGTTTGAAAAACATAAGGCCAAAGAAAAAAAAATTGAAGTAGGGGACTTAGTGTTGAAGTGGGATAAAGCAAATGAGTCCAAAGGAAAACACTCAAAGCTTCAATATATGTGGCTCGGACCTTTTCAGGTGGTTGAGAAGATCAAGGAAGGCACATACCAGTTGCAGAATCTGAAGGGGGAATCTGACACCCTTCTGGTGAATGGCTAGGCCTTAGAACAATACTTCTCCTAAAAAAAAAAAAAAACTTTTGATGCTTTGTTCGAGTTTTTGTTTCTTTTTGGCATACATTTTTTTATCAGTACGAGTGTGTGGGTTTAGGGAAGACCATTTTCAAGATCCTTTTTCACTCTTTCTTTTTCTTGTTGTTTTCTTTTAATTAAGTTTTGTTTCATAAATAAATGGTTGACTTTAATGAATACGGTGAAGAAGACTTTACTTTTGACCTACACTTACATGAAAAATAAGAGACGTTGGGCAGACACAATTTTTCAAAAAAACATTTTTCTTTGTAAGCATACTACCTGGGGAAGTGATGAAATATCTACCATGGAACAACTCTATACGGTGGGAATCCTAGGCCTCTTCCCTGGGTAGATCAATAGATTCTTGAACCAGTAGATGAAGTCGTCGACAGACAACCAAGTTATTATGATAGGAAAAGGAAAGATGTGATGAGAAGAACAATCAAGAAAAGGAAGCTCACACTCAATAGCACCTTGTTCATAACAACAGAGGATACACTATTTGAAACAGAAAGTGCTAAGATGACTGAGATAATTGGAGCATGGATGACCATAACTGATGCCACTTTAGATAGGGAAAAATTTGATGAAAGGGCAGTAGCCTCCATGAAGAAAGAGTTGGACCATTTGCGACATCAGGCAGATTATTACCAAAATTCAACACAGGAAATGGTACTCTTAGAGTGTGAGTTCCAAGAGATGTATGCACAATTCACAAGGGAAAGAGACCTCTTCACTGCTTGCATAGCTTACTTCTGAGAAGATAAACTTATGGGGATGGAAACCTGTAAATACATGAAACGATGGTGTGAGAAGGAACATCAAGCCTTAGAATGGATAGCCTACATCAGAGAAGTGCAGAAGGGTCAAGATACAAAAGAGCATGGCATCCAAGTGTTGATGGACAACAACATCGCTTGAATAATGAAGGTAAGCATGGTCCACAAACCCCAATGAAAAATGCAGGAAAGATGGGAAGAATGTGAGAAACGTTGGGAGAAAATCAATCAGGAAATGAGTAAAATCGACTTTCCAGAGTTGGTCCCACGAGAGGATTTCACCGATTTACATTACATAGTTAAGCGACATGCAGAGAAAGGCCAGGTGTACGAAACATAGATTTTGCAGGTTTCAAGCATGATCCTGGGTCAAGTGAAGAAGTTCATGGAGCCTTCGATTAAATCTCTTGTAGTCTTACATCACTTCAGTGTCAAACTAATCAAATAAAAAGAACGATCAATTGATATGAAGGAGGTCATCTTCATTCTAATGGATCAACACAAGTTCTCATATGAAAATACATGTGAAGATCTCTTCTACAGATGGTCAAAATACAAAAGGAACAATCATCTTCAGTAAAACGACCAAATAATCTCAAGATAAGCAAAAGAGAATAGATAGATAAAGTCCACCACGTGTCATTTTATTAACTTAACACAACTTAGTAGCTATTTTTAGTTTAGAGTTATTTTATAAATAAGAGAATGGAACTTGAGATCTAGGTTGATGGTTTTTGAGAGAAAGACTTTTTCTTGAACATTGTAAGAGAATTGTTTATGTTTAGAACCAAATACACTTCTTTCATCTAAGGCGTAAATGTGATTGGACCGAGGGGGGTTATCTTTTTCTTCGAATTCAACATTTTTTGTTGTATTAAGTAAGAGTTTTTGTATATGTTATTTAAGTTATCTTATAATGGTGCGACGTTTCTTTTATTCTAGTTGATGAATAGAAATCAATTGTGTTAACATGTGATTGATAATAGAGCATTGAAAATTACTTTTCATGCACTAACTTCTTTTCAGGTATATATTTTGTTTATGTATTTTTCATCTCAGACGATGTTGAATGTCTACAAGTGAAAATGGTATTATTGCTAGTTTGAAGTAGTTTAGATCGTATTTGTCTACATGCTAAGGTATAAAGTTTATCCCAAAACCTAGCTTTCTCCAACGTATATTAACTTCCCTCTACCATTTAGTTTAAGATCCATCTATATTTTGTTACAAATATAAGAGAAAAACCAAAAACAGAATTGCATAGCCTGAGGAAAGGTTTCACAGAAAAGACATATCTATCAGTCACAATTAAAGCCCATCAACAATTCCAACCAGATCACAAATCTAGAGAACCTTACCACTCATCAAACGCTTACGAGTCTAGTTGGGCCTCTTAAGCGGGTTTGGTTCATGCTTTTGATTTAAAGGGATCTTTGACCCCTCAACAGAAGGTTAAACCTGCATTAATTAATCCAAATGGCATGTGTGTGTAGGCGAACACACCCCATTTAGTCTAGAAACTTGTCTTCAGTTTGTCTTCTTATGATACCAAAACCTGGTTATACCCTGAGAATCCATCAAGAAGTGAGAAAATATCAGACCCAGACATAGTCTGTAGGAATTTTTCCATGGGGGGGATGGGATAATTTGTTGGAAATACTAGAACAACTGAGAGGGGGGGGTGAATCAGTTGTTGATAAGCTTAAACAATTTTATGTCTTTTAAATATTTATTAAGATTTCTTCATGTGTCATCAACCAATCATACAACATATGGACAGTAAGAGTAAAGATCATCGGTCACACATAAAATACACACAGAGACAGATTTTCACGAGGAAACCCATAAAGGGAGAAAACCTCTTCTTCTTCGAAATGATAGGCAGTCTTTTCTGTTCTGTACATCATTTACAATTGAGCACCAACTCAATGTGAGGCTGCTACCTCTGTTTTACAAGCTGCAACTTGTTTGAGAGCTCCAACTCTCTGATTTCTCTAGCACCCACTAGAAGGAAGCACCAACTCCCTGAAAATGCCAGCACCAACTGGATGGAAGCACCAACTTCCAGTTACACAGGCTCCAACCTGCATAACAGAGAACATCCGTTCTCCCTAGCACCACCCTGCCACCCTAGTTTCTCTGGCTGCAACCAGATGGAAGCTACAACTTCCTGTGTTCAAGCACCCACTTGAACTTCTGAGGACCACAGTCCTCTCGAGCACCTCCCAGCCTCCCACAGATATCAATGATTAAATACAAATTCAACTTTACAGATAAATCAGTTCATACCAATTTTACTTTGTTCTGTAAATCTTGTCTTCTGCTGCTTGCCTTATCATTCTGCTCTACTTCAGCTCTGCCCTTATCATTCTGCTCTGCTTCAKCTCTKCTCTATCGTTCTGCTCTGCTTCAGATATTCATTTCATTTCATTCTGCACATTAATTGAACTTGTTCCTCAACACCTTCTCCTTTCTCCTTTCTTACTGTTTCATGCCTTTTTCCCTACCGTACAWCCACCTCATACAGTGTCACTCGTTTTMTTTTATACATCCTGCCTTGACGGTTCCACTTCCCCTCTCCTTCGGCAAGAACAACGAYAACTGTCTCAGCAACTGAATCGTCATCTGAAAYGCTAAGTAATTCTTCATGATGAGTCCGTTTCATTAACAGAAATCATACTCAGTCGTTAACTCGGAGAGAGAACAGTGACCCTCCGATCAATGCTTGATCCAACGGTTCAGATCCCATCGGGATTTCACTCATCGTGATTTCGGCACTTTTGGCGTTCACAGTTTTAGTCACTTACAAATCCCCTGACCAAGAGCTGTGACCATAGCCTTATGTTTCTCTATCGGATCTTTGGCCTTTCCCGAGCTTTAGCCCCTTCCAGCTACACAATGATCCATGTGACCAGTTATCATGTGATCAGTTTCTCACCTCTCCAATCCCCAATTACCGATGCGCCCCTTTCCACGTGCTAGCCCTGCTGGCTATAGCCCTTGGCCCATAAGACCGTCAACACATGACCTCGGTCAAACCTCGCATCGGGGTTTCGGCATTTGCGATGACATAATGTTTATGTCCACGTGATTCGTGATTTCCCGATTCCCGATTCGCGATGCGCTTCAACCCTCCTGGCTAATCCCTAGTCCACGTGACCGTTACTCATGACCGTAGCCTTATCCCGTCGGGGCTACGGGGTTTGTGATGCCAAGATGCATACACCCACGTGATTCCTGATCGTCCAAATCCCGACGCTCCTTTTCTCTGACAGCTGGCCTCCACTTTGCCACCATCCTCCTTCGTTGCCGTGCTGACAGCTGGCCCCCACTCATCAGGGTTTCACGGATCGCGATTCTGACTTGCACAAAACTCTTGTCAACAGGATCCCCGATTTCCCGATGAACAAAATGCCGATTCCCGATTCTTCATGCATAGATTCAATGGTTCAAATCACTTCTAGCTCAACGGCTCAGATTAGATCGGGATTTTGCACATCGCGATTACTCCCACTTATCCTTGTTCTTTAAAAGCCATGCAGATTATCTCTGATCCAATGATGATCGGGTCTTGCGCTTGAATCCAACAGTTACTGAGTCATCTCGACAACCATACCAATACTCGTACTCCACGCAGAGATTCAACGGTCCAGATCCTTCTAATCCAACGGCTGTGATTACATCGCGAAATCGCACATCGCGATTTCAGGGTTTTCATTGTCATTGTTCACGAGACTCGTGAAACTCGGATTCCCGATTCTCCGATGAGCAAAATCAACAGTCCATATCTCAAGCTTTCTTTAACGGCTGCGATCAAATCGCGAAATTGCATATCGCGATTTCGAGGTTTTCGATGTCAAGTGATTTGGACATTTCAAAGTCTCGATCGTCGATTCTCCGATGGAGCCTCCAGGCTGCCACGCGTCCACACGAATAGATGGTCCAGATCACGTCGGGATTTCACCTTGGCTTTAACGGCTGCGATCAGATCGCGAAATCGCATATCGCGATTTCGGGGTTTTCGTTGTCGAGTGAACTATGCATATTGAAATCCGGATCCCCGAATCTCCGATGGCTTATCTCCCTCGCAACTTCTGTAGATCTGATGGCTATTGGCCTTTCAGGAAATTTGGATGGGATCCGCCAATCACCATCTTCCTTCCTCTCAGCAAACTTCTGTACCTCGAGCTTTTGTGGGCATCTTCTTCCATGATGTTCCTCCTGAGCTTTACATTCAAATTTCTTATTCTGCCATCCTCTTCAAATCTCTTATTCTGCCATCTTTACTGTTGTCATCAATGACAAGCATTCACTGCATTCTTTCCACTGAATTTGCCAACATAATTATCTTTTGTTGAAGCCCTATTCAAGTTTATGAAATCTACGCATAAACAGATTTCTCCCGACTAATTTTTAACGGGCTCTAAGTTGGCTACCCATGCAAAATGACTCACTTGAAATATTATCTTAGCATCCAAAAAAAATTTGAGCTCCTTCTACATCAAGGGCTCCAGAGATAGATGAAATTTACTTATTTGTTTTTGGAACAACTTGACCTTAGGTCTAAGTGGGATGGTGTGTTAGATGATCCTAGTATAATACGTTTTCAAATCTTGGTAGGACCAGGAAAAACATCCTAATACTCTTTAAATAACTTTAGGTAAGAATTATTTTCCTCAAGAGAGAGTGATTTCCTGAGGTTAACATTCCTGGGATTATCGACAGTTCCTATGTTTATGACTTCATAGGTGGGACAAGAACAACTTGTTTTGAAATTCTTGGGATGTTTGAATTTCTCTCGTAAATCAAAAAGGTTTTCAAGGTTGACTACTCCCCTAGGAATAGTGTGAATTTTGGGTTGAGTTGATTTATTGTCTTTTTCTTCATTATGCTCTCCATCTTCATGCTTGACAAGTATCTTTTGGAAAACCTCATCATTGATAGCCAAATCCCTGGAATTTTCTTCATTGGTCCGGAAAGATATAATTTGTTTTTCCCGTTCAAATACCCTCCAGTTGGTGATGTTATCGGGGATGGAAGGTTTGTATAACAATTCTATGGTGAACCTAGAAGCCTTATAATATTCGAGGGGAGATAATCTAGAAGCTATTATAGACAGAGAATAAGAAAGTATATTCTTTGTTTGAGGGATTGTTGTGATGCTAAATGCTAAAAATATATCTATAAACCTTTTTACTTCCCGCTAATAGTTTCTTAAGTGAGGATAATTGTAGTGGATATTTTTCTTTAGCTGGATGATGATGATCTCTGAATCAACAAACACAACTAGTTCCTTGATATTTAGGTCAATGGATTTCTTGATTCCTTGAACCAGCGCCTCGTACTCAGAGGTATTGTTTGTGCATTCAAACTCTAATATACCAGATAAGAAACTACGTTTTCCTATTGGGTCACTGAAAATTCATCCTGGAAAAACTCCTTCTTGGGATTTGGATCCATCAAAAAACATAGTCTAGATGTTAGAAGTGAACTTTTGTACCTTCTTTTTTAAGTCCACTTTTGGGATTTCATATTTATCCTCTAAGATCAGAATGTGAAGATTTTGCTCAGGTTTACTATATTTCTCAATTATCTCTAAGTTTTCCCTGAGTGGAAACTTTGACTTCCGTGAGAATAGTATTTCAGATAAGCATGGTGAGAAATCACAAAATTCGGAGTCACATGAATAACTTCCTAATATAGGGAATTATGCAGAAGAAGGATCATTAGGAGCTTCCACATCAGTGACATTATGTTTCAAATATTTTTTCCTGTTGATTTTGATCATGTTAGAATTCCCCTTTACTGGTAACTATAAGTGGGACCAATCCATGCTGAAGTATCCATGTAATTTTTTAGACCAATCACTACTTAACAACATCCCACAAGCTTCTAGAATATCTACAATGATGATGTCGATGACTTGGTGTAACTTTGGGTTAGAGGCAATCTGAATCATAACATCTTTCAGTTCCATGATTACCTTAACTTCGATTATGTCTAGTTAAATAATGTGTGTGTCACTTTTGGTAGGGGTAGAATTCAACTTCTTGCACACTGACAGAGGCATGACATTTGAGGAGGCACCATAATCAACTAGACATTTGTGCATATTTCTATTATAAATTTTGAAGGCTAACAAAAGTGGTGGGATAGATAATCGAGGTTTCCTATCAGTAGACATTGTGTTTACGCTAGGATTATTGATTTCCCTAGAGTTTCCTTTACTTTTGCTTACATTTGGATTTGGATTTAACATAAGATTGTCATCCTCCTTTAAATATTCTAGCAACAAATCCTTTTGTTGAGGAATTCTACATAAGTCCATCATAGAAATATTGGATTTCAAATTTTTCAGATATTCTACCACACTATATTCTAAATTTGATGTTTCAAAAGTCTAGAACTTTGGGGAAGAACTAAGTAGCAGGGTTGGCTGAGGCGAGGAAGTGGATATTTTAGGTTTATTAGGAGATTGTGCTATAATAGGTTGATTTTGTATGATAGGTCCCTTTCTCCTAGTTTGGACTGTCAATACTTCTGGTGGTTCTTCTTATTCTGTGGGACTATCAAAAGATGACTCATGACTGACATCCAATAGAAGCATCGTTGTTTGCTCAGGTGGCTCACTAACCTCATTTTGTGTAACATTTGATGTCTGATCATTGGGTTTCTTGGTTAGGGAACAACCATCTAGGAAACGATTGACCAATAGATTCATGGAATTCACCCATTGAGGAAAATCCTTTTCTGAATGATGTTCTTGGTGACAATTATAACAAGAATCAGAGGCCACTTCATCTAAGTCAAGGTTTAAGCTAGTGGGGGGAGTCTCTATGGACTTATAAGGTGAGTTTTTTCTAAAGAAAGGTTTGTAGGGTATAGGGTTTGACATACCTTCCCCTACATTCCTCTTCATGTCCACAATCTCATTGGATAATTTCTTAACCATTCTTTGCAGACTTTCCATATCTGCATTTTCCTCTCGGTGTTTTGTTCTTCTTGTTTATCTAGTGTTTGTGTCAGTAAAAGTCCTCTTCTAGATGGTTGTTGGGTTTCCTTATTTGCTAAGGATATTTTTCCGTCTTTACAACCTTTCATTTGGAATTCAATAATTTTGGCTTCCTCAAAATTCTCATCCAGAGTAGGTTTAGCATCCCTTTTAATGAACATAGAGATAAAGGTTGGTAATGTGCTAGCATATACCTCAATTTGTAGCTCTTGGGCGGGTTTAGCATCAGGTGATAATTTGTTGAGGATTGTTGTGAATATATGGTTAAAATATTTGACCTTTTCCTTGGGTTCCATGGTGGCAGCGAAAAGTTCAGCCATCAATGCCCCTGTAGTTGTTTCTTCAGGGAATTTGTATAAAAAATACTTCTAGAATTTTGTTCAACTATTAATGGAACCAATCAGGAGGTTAAAATACCATGTCGAGGTTGAGTTCTCAAAGGTTTAAGGGAAAAATATACATAATAGATATTCATGTTGGACATTCGTCAATAATATTTCCAATATGAATTTTTTGATGTGGTCTTCAAGAAACCCAGAGGTTTCAGGGTCAAATTTGGGGAGAAGTTTCTCTGGGTGCCTAGGAAAATGATGTAACTGCCCTAGTATGACTAAGGCATCCCTAGACAACCATGGATGGTTGTTTGCATGTTGATCATTACCCTCTAGGATTCCTTCATTTTTGTCTTCCATGGCGTCCTGATCGTTGTTTGAATATTCTGAGTTAGAACTGACTTATTCAGATTCAAAATTATCAGGATCAGAATGTTTACTTGTTGGTGGGGTAACGAGAGGAGTTTCATGAATAAAAATGAGAGGCTGATTGATTTTAGTTTGGGAAAATTTTACTATATCCTCGGTCATATGGACAAAAGTGTGATATGGAGTATCAACGGATGGTCTTACAATTTGCTTCCCACGGGGAAGAAACAAATCTAATGGCAGTGCTCCGATTTGACAAGCATAAGCTCTAGTAATCCTTCTAAATGCATTAATTTCATCATGAGGGATTGTGTAAGGTATTTATGGGTGAATATATGAATCTTCCTCAACGTGTGGTGACTCACTAGTGGTGGGGGTACCTTCAATATTAGGGCTATCCTGAGAAGGACTAGCGATGCATGTGGGATTATTTGAATCTACAGGATGTTTGAGATATGTTTCTACTGAAAGAAATATTCATACTATCTATGCATTCATTTGTCCCTACTTCTAGAACTAATTCTATTGAGGGGTATAAACTCCCTTTAACTCAACAATAGGAATCACACCCAGCGACGAGGCCCAATTAGAATCTTCTTTGTTTAAATTAGAGTGACTCTCCATATTGATAGTCTGGAAAATTTTTATGGGATTTAAATGTCGTTTCAAAAAGTTCCCTCTCTAAAATGTATCTATTTTTGGGTAATTTATTATTTATCACTCAAACATGATAGAAACATAAATAATTTAAATGACAGAACTAGAATAAAGTTGGACACGAGGTAACCCTTTTCCAATGATATGTCAAACAATATATGTTTCTAATCAATACTAGAATATAATACTATCATTAACCAATCGAAAAATAATACTTGAAAGAGAAAGAGAAAAATAGATAAGCATGGCTCACATATAAAATGACTACTAGAACTATTTCTTCATTTACTCTACATGCAATATAAAGAAAAATGCCATCGAATTTAAAACAACATTTATTTAGAAATCATAAGCATTCAATATAACTTAACATAATCACAATATTACTAAAAGGCCTGTAGAAAAAAAACTGTTTGCAGAGCAATACAAAGTTCAAGTTAATCCTCAATCTTGGTAGAAATTTGTCTTTGACTTTGTATGAGCTTTAATATTAAACTTCAAAAAAAATTCTACATCTAACTCTCAGTTCTTAAAAAAACCATCAACCCTTAAAAACGAGGTCAATGTACTTATTTATGAAAATAAACATACTAAAAATATATTCAAAGTTCACTTAAAGTAAATACAAGAATCAATAATGTCGACTCATACACGTGTAAACTACTAGTATTCTTCTAGTTAACTTAACGAATTTTCTTGGAAGTATTTGGATCACTAGGAAAAAAGATATTCACAAGTATGGAGATAAGGGAATCGATGTTGCTCCATTAGCCTGTTGAGATCATATTTCATCTCCATCACCCAACATTTGAATCATTCTATTTTAGCACTCAAGTATTTCAGTACAACTGATGAAACTATCAACCAATTAGAAAATTGTCTTACCTTTCCTATCTCCAAAGATTTTATTTTGACAACATACACCTCAAACTTACGATCCTTCTCACCTTTTTGTTTGACTATATCATGAAGTTATACAAAGTCCTCAAGTGTACCGAAATCAAGGAGTTGGATACCTCTCATTCTTTGATTTATCTTCTCCCAATTCTTGAGATATTCCTCCCATTTTTCTTTCATCTTTTGTTGTTGTTCCTCTAATAGTTGTGTCCAACACTCAACTACTTTCTAAAAACTTGCTAGGATACCATCCTGAAGCATCCTAATACCATGTTCCTCACTCCCTCGGCCCTTTTGAATTTCACGAACGTACTGGATCTATTCTTGGACCTTGTATGACTTTTCAAACTAGCTTGACATCTCTTTAAGTGCCATCAACCCCAAGAGAGTCTCTTCCTGGTAGCTTACCACTTGAGCCATAAAGGTATCCTATTTCTATTTTAAATTGATTGTATCTCACTAGAAAATCAACTCTTATAAGTATGATTACCTGAGTGGTGTCTTGGTAATACTTGGCTTGATGTCTAATATGCTCAAGTTATTTTTTCATGGACTTTTCCTCCTACCATATTCTCTTTCTCCATCGATGGTGGTGCTAGATATGGCTATTTTGAATCCTATTAAATCAATCACTTTGGATTGTCTAGCATTCAACAATGTTTCTTTTGTGGTAATAATCATAATGTTGGCGAAAGTAAGACTCCTCTTCTTGCCAGTCCTCTTGAATATAACTTGTTTTTTCCTATCATAATCATTTTCTTGGACATTAGCCACATCGTCTACAACTTTTGTAATCCATTTCCCCCCCATAAGATAACATTTCTCAGACTTCTCGGAGTATGAAAGTGTTCAAAGGCCAGTTCCTTACCTTTGCTAGCCACTGACACCCATTTGATGATTCTTTCTCCATATCCACCCGATGCATGCTCTTGACCTAGATCTATAGAAGGTTTTCCAAGGCTATTTGTGAGTCCAATATCTACATCTTGGAGAATCTCTCCTACCTGCTTGATCTCAATGGTGAATTCTGTCAGATTCTTTGTTGTTGTTTCCATGGGTGTTGTCATTTATCTGGGTGAAGAGGGGTTTGTAGTCTCTATTTTGGTTTCTCCACACTCTTCATAATCATTTTTCTCCTTGTGTACTTGGATTTTAGGTGTGTTACCTACATATTTCCCTCCAAAATCTAAAATCTCCTCACTTTATTCTTTATCTAGGGTCTTTTCCTTTGGGATAGATCGCTAGCCATTACTTTAATCTTTATCTTCTATAGATATCTCTTTCTCTTTGTCCTATGTTTCACCCTTTCCTACTGAGGTGGCATCCTCTATTTCATGTTCCTCTTCCTTTCTCTCTTGATCGCTTCCTCCTTCAGTTTGAGGCTATGAAATTTTCCCCCGGGGGTAGTAATGCTTTTAGTTGTATTCAGGTTTGTCCCCATATCCATGGGAGATAGTCCTTGAGATATTCGTGTGTCTAATATATATGTATAAACTTAATTGACAATGAGAACTACTATATCATCCAAATCCTCGCTATCATCATCATATAATGTAATTAAGTCAGTGGTTGTCGATGTTAGTATACCTGGGCTTGATGTCACTATCATAGTCTCAATTGTTGGTCCAGGTCCTAGTTGTTCCACTTATACCTTTCTTTCACCTAGTTGTTCATTGTTCCCTATAGGTGAATTTTGTCTTGCAGGTTTTTGTCCTCCTTCTACCATATGCATGTCCACAGGAGTCACTATCAATGGTCCCAATGCTTGAAGAGTGGGATTTTTATCGCGCTCTCGAAACATTCTCTCAACTTCTTCCAAGACCATTTTTGCTTCAACTCTCTTTGTTTCTTACTATGTTTTCTCATTTTGTGTATGTACAACAACTCATGTTGTTTGTTCCAATCATTATAATTTTTCATCTCCTAACATGGATTTGAAATGGGTAATATCTCATTTCTCTTTGCTCTGTAGGACCTCTTCCCAATCTAGGGCATTTTCAGTGAAGATATAATTCTCAAAGGTGTTGTTTGCATATTTTAAATGTGTTGAACCTACACAGAATAGATCTAGATAAACAATAATACACACATTTGCAGAGAGAATTGGAGAAAGAAGAAAGAGAGAAAAAGTTAAAGAATTCTCATTAACCATTGTGAATAATGAATAATTTACACATGATATACTCGGTATAAATCAATGAGTTCAATTGGAGGATAACCAATGCATCATAGTGGTGGTATAGAGTGATTTTGACACACACCAGCACATACGAGAGTGAACTGCCACCTAGTCTATTCTCTCAGGCAGTTACGGGAGTGAACTGCCACCTAGTTGAGTTAACTAGTCAACTAGTCTTCAGTTAACTGAATGAATAGAGAGTAGTGAGGAGTTAACTCAGGGAATCAAGGCTAATGTGCCACTCTGGTGATGATACCAAGGCAAGGTCGAATTAGCATGGTGATGATCCCAATGTTGCATGGTGACAAAACCAATGCAACATCTAAAATCAACTCAACTAGTCAAACTGAAGTGTCAATTGAAAGAGAATATTCTCCAAGTGGAATATTCTCCCCTAAATTATAGGAGACTGGATAATGACTAATTATAAATAATAAACAAGGAAAAAACTTGGGAAAAATAAATCCTAGGTGTGTGTGAAGTAACTCCAACACCCCCCCTAAACATCACTATGGTGAAAATAAAGATTGGGTCCTGACAACGAGGCCATGTTGAGTACCCAAGTACAAAAGATACATTGAAAATAAAGTGAGGAAAGAGGGAAAACCTCATGGGAAACCCCCCCCCCC
>JASDQU010010799.1:121559-147948 GCA_032191745.1 Picea mariana | reverse complement strand
AAACCCCCCCCCTCAAGGTACAATGTATGTAAAAAGAAGAACTACAGTTGCTAGGCAACTGTTTCCTTCACTCCAAGACGACTTCATAGAGAATGGAACTTTTTCTTAGTGAAGGTCTTGGTGAATATGTCCGTTGTATGTTCTGCTGAAGGACATAATTATAATTCAATGATCCCCTCATGTACTAAGTCCCAGATGTAGTGCATGTGGATATCAATGTGATTCGTCTGCTGCCTCTGAAATGGATCTCTGCAGAACTTCAGAGTGCTCTGGTTGTCACACCATATGATGACCAGTTGATAAAACTAAATGCCCAACTCAGTGAGAAAATGTTGTAGCCACATAGCCTGAATGGTTATGTTAACTACCCCTCTATACTCTGCCTCGGCTGAAGATAGAGAAATTGCATCTTGCTTCTTGCTCGACCAACAGATAGGCCTGGAACCAAGACCGAGTGAGTAACCAGATGTGGACTTGCGATCAGTGTTATCACCAGCCTAGTCAAAATCAGTAAAATCGATGAGATCTAATGTAGAGTCTGTTGCATAATGAATCCCAAAGGTGATGGTGCCCTATATGTATCGAAGGATACGCTTTGCAGTCTTTCAATGTAGCTCATACGGTTCCTACATGAACCTGGAAACTGCCCCAACTGCATATGAGAGGTCTGGTCTAGAGTGTGTGAGATACACCAAAATCCCCACTAGTTGTCTGTACAGTGTGTTGTCAACCAGTGGAATCTCCCCGCCATCCTCAATTTTGACTCCTGATAGGAAAGGAGTTAGATCAGACTTGCAGTCTGTCATGTGAAATCTCTCAAGGAGATCTTGTGCATACTTGGCCTGATATAGTTTGATGCCTAATGCATCCTGACTGATCTCGAGTCCAAGGAAAAAGTGTAGCAGACCCATGTCCATCATCAAAAACCTGTCATGTAGAATCCTCTTGACTACAACAATCACTGAAGTCGAGCACCCGATGATCAACAAATCATCAACATATAGAACTAAAAGTAGAAGTGAATAAACTGTCCTAAGCATGTAGACATTCAGGTCCGATTTACAACGTACAAAGTTCTGTGAAAATAGGTAGGAATCCATCTTGGCATACCATGCCCTTGGAGCCTGTTTGAGGCCATAAAGTGACTTCTTCAATGGACAGACTAAAGATGAGTCCTACATAAATCCCTAGAGATTCTCCATGTATATCTCCTCAGAGAGATCACTATGAATAAATGCATTCTTCATGTCCATCTGATGGACTTCCCATCCCTTGGCTTTTGCAATGGAAATTTCCAATCATATGGAATCCATATTCGCTACTGGAGCAAAGGTCTCATCATAGTCAATGCCATGAACCTATTGAAAGACTTTGGTGACAATCCTGGATTTGTATCTATTGACTGTCCATCCACTGCGCTCTTGGTCCTGTAGACCCACCTGCATCTGACAAGTTTCCTCCTAGAAGGAAGGGGAACTAGATCCCAAGTCTGGTTCTCAAGGATGGATTTGTACTCCTCCTCCTTGGCAGATTCCCAAAATGGATTTCCAGCAGCCTCGCCATAAGACTGTGGGTCTGAAGACTGAACCAAGAAAAGATGTCTAGAGGGAAATGTTTCAGTGGAAGTGAGTGCAACAAGAGGCTCCTCAAAATCAGATCGAGTCCTCCTAGTATCGGTTGGATCACCAACGAGATCCCCTACAGTCCAAAGAGTATTCTATGCCCACTTGGGCCTCTGCTCTGGCTCTACAACTACATCTGGCTGCTCTAACTCTGCATCCGACTGTACTGACTCTGAATCTAAATCATCTAAGTCCTGTGAATTAGAACTCTCATCTAAAGAAGAATCGGCATGTGCATGCTCATCATCTCGGACAGGTGAAAGAGTGAAGGTGTTTGCATGAGGCTTCTAAGGTACATTTGAGACACTTTCCTCGAATTGGACACTACAATCAATGATGAGTTGGTCTGAGGAGAGATCAATAAGCCGATATCCCTTCACATCGTCAGTGTATCTAACAAAAATGCACTCAGCGCTCTGTGGATCAGGTGCCTTCCTCTTTTCAGAGGGAATCCGGACCCATGCACGTGAACCAAAAATGTGAAAGTGGGTCACTTCTACTTTGAGGTTGCTCCAAGCCTCGTAGGGGGTCTTATCCTTGACAGATCTATGAGGATATCTATTTTGGATGTATGTTGCACAATTAAGTGCTTCGGCCCATAGTCTCTGTGGTAGTGACTTTGCATATAGCATATAAGATGCCATCTCCTTTAGAGATCTATTTTTCTGCTCAGCAACTTTGTTTTGCTACGGAGTATAGGGAACTATGTGCTACAACTAAATCCTTGCCTCATGGAAAATATTATGGATCTCACGATTTACATACTCTCCCCCATTATCAATTTGGTAGACTTTGATCTTCTTTTTGGATTGTGTCTCAACCAAGGCTTTGAAATCTTTGAGGTGTTGAAAGACCTCATATTTTTTCCTGAGAAAGTATATCCAAGTAAAATGTGAGAAATCATCAACAAAAATGAGAAAAAACCTATATTTGTTGATGTATTGATGTGGAAAAGGACCCATAAGGTCATTGTGGATCAGATCTAAAGGTGCGGAAACTCGTTGAGACTTTCTTTTTTTGAATTTCTCTTGAGGGTGTTTTCCAAGAACACATCCCTCACATACTCCCTTGGAGAAATGGATGTATGGTAGACCATCAACTAATATGTTCTTTCTAAGCTGTTGCATGTATCTTAAATTCAAATGTCCAAACCTTTTGTGCCATATCCTACTACTTTCATCAGCATGAGTAAGCAGTAAAGCATAATTAGGTTCAATGAATTCAAAAAATGTATACAATCTAGACCGATGATTTACCTCACTGGTTGCAACCCTATATTTGGTTTGCATGTCATAGATGTCCACAGAATTTGGTGTGAAGATGAATTTATTTTCGGTGCCTTATTTTGTCATCTGATACACAGAGAGAAGGTTGACAGAAAGTTTGGGAACGTGCAACACATTTTTGAAGCTTCCATTGGTGAGTTCAATCCTTCCTTTGTCGGTGACTTCGACAGAAGAGTTGTCCCCCATCTAAATAGGAGGACCTTTGCATGCATCCAATGAAGAATAGACTGCTTCTGAGGAAGCCATGTAATGTGATGCTCCTGAATCTACGATCCAAGCATCGAGAGAGGAGTTGATTGCAATCAAGGCATGGCTAGAATTTCCTATCTTGGAATTTGGATCTTATGCCTTCTTCTTCTTTGCACCCTCGGGGATGCAATATCCAAGGTTGTTTTGCTGAAGTATTTGAGACATCAGATCTATTTTTTTTTGCATGCATGCGGATTCTGGATGGAATCCTTTGTAACAGTATGTGCATTTCTCCCCTTTTCTTCCCTTTTCCCCTTTGGATCTGGAGGCATCGGTGAACGGTTTTGTGTACCCTTCCTTCTTTGGATGTGCATGAGATTTTTGTTTATCTTTATCTTTAGATTTCTGATAATTTTGGTTGCCATCATGCACAGCGAGTGCATGCTCCCTTGGGCCTTTGATTATGCCCATGTTGATGAGCTTGGTTTTCTCTTGTGTGAGGGATTCAATAAAGTCCTCAAGAGAAGGCATCTTCCAGGTGGCTCTAGAGGAAAATATGACAGTATGGAATGTAGATATGAATACAAAAAATTCAGGACCAAGCTTGGAGAGAATGGTGAGAACCGTTTGTTTCTCCTCCTTTGATTTATCAACCCCGCAAGATTTGAGTTGCGACAGTAAATCCTTGAATTTTGTAAAGAAATATTGGATATTGTCAAAAAAAATTGGATCTAATGTGAGAAGCTCCACCTCCATCATGTGTCCCCTCATCTCATCATGTTTTCCAAATATTGCTTCCAAGGTGGTCCAGGCTTCATTGGGAGTCTTACAGGAAGATATATGAAAAAGGAGATCGGTAGAAATAAGACTGAAAATTGTTCTGAGTGCCTCATCCATGTGATTTAAGTACTTGGATTTTTCTATGGCTGATGTCGGTTCAGTATATGTATTCAAGGTTAACCTATAAAACCCTCTAGTTTAGAGATGTATGGATATTTTCTCCTTCCATGTAAAATAGTTGGAAGGTGTAAGAATGAATTCTTTTTGGATTTCCATCTTCCCGCTATCTTCAATCATTTGTACCTACAAAAAAATTTGGTGTAGCTATTTGTTAGTAGTATGTCAGCTCTGATACCATGTAAATGTGTTGAAACTACACAGAATATATCTAGCTAAACAATAATACACACATTTTCAGAGAGAATTGGAGAAAAAAGGAGAGAAAAAGTGGAAGAATTCTCATTAACCTTTGTGAATAATGAATAATTTACACATGATATACTATGTATAAATCAATGAGTTCGACTGGAGGATAACCAATGTTCCATAGTGGTGGTCTAGAGTGATCTAGACACACACCAGCAGTTACGAGAGTGAACTTCCACCTAGTCTATTCTCTCAAGTAGTTACGGGAGTGAACTTCCATCTAGTTGAGTTAACTAGTCAACTAGTCTTCAGTTAACTGACTGAACGTAGCGTAGTGAGGAGTTAACTCAGTGAATAAAGGCTACTACACCACTTTGGTGATGACACCAAGGCAAGGTCTAATTATCATGGTGATGATACCAATGTTGCATGGTGACAAAACCAATGCAACATCTAAAGTCAACTCAACTAGTCAAACTGAAGTGTCAACTGAAAGAGAATATTATCCAGATGGAATATTATCCCCCAAATTATAGGAGACTGGATAATGACTAATTATAACTAATAAACAAGGAAAACCCTTAGGAAAAATAAATCCTAGGTGTGTGTGAAGTAACTCCAACACATACGACCAGTGAGAAACCACTTGACCAGCATGATGATTCACTAGACCTTTTGAGTCATGTTTCCTGTACCTTCCAGTGTAGAACCTATAATCCATCTGATTTTGAGATTCTTGTCTAGCATGAGTAGTATCTTTCACCAAGTGGTAACCTACATAGAATCCATACAGGATGAATGCTCTTTTATTTTCTTTTATTAAAGAAGCATTGAAACCTTGTAGAATGGTCTAGTAGAAAAAAATTCCTAAGACCGACATGTCCGATACATAGGTTGGCAGTAGGTGCGGGGCCTTGGAGGCTCCTAAAATCATAAGATAGGTACTATTTTCCTTTAAATACCAATTCCATACCCTGGATATGATCTTTTCTGTTGCTTCGGAAATCCTTGGACAATTCTATTTAAATATTACGAAATAAACCCTAGCCAAGAATTCATCATAGATTGCAACGTAAGACTTTTTATATCTATTCTCGCATAAGACACTGAAATAGGCATGGACATATATTTCTAAGACATGACAACTTAACACCAACACTAGAAAATACATTTCTAGCACAAATTGCATATAATAGTTATGAGGCCATAAAGAAGTAATGGGTTTCTCCCGCTTTTTGTTTATGTGCTTGCTCAACCCTAATGCTTAATTGTTTAGAAAATTGGGTGCCCCAATTGAAGACACCTCCAAATATGGCTACTATAAAGGCAAGAGGCATCCAGGCTTCTAAAAACTTGGAGCAATCCTTTTCCCCATAGAATTGGAATATCAGGGTCATAAGGAATATATATGGCTCTCCCGAGTTTATAGTGTTGTACGATTTGGATGCTATGTTCACAAATTTTCTATCTTCCTTCGATCATGATGCCAACATATGATTGGTGTTGTGTTTTTCATAGAACTTAACCATGAATTTAGTGTTAAGATGAACTTCGAGTTCCCTGATTTTTTAATACTTGTTGACCTCCATTGGCATAAAAACACCAACACATTGGTCATTCACATCATTAATCACACACTTGTCAGCCTGGGTGTGATTAATTATTCATTCTAAGGTTTAAATGTATGGTAAGACTGAAGTTGTGGAGGTATCATGTACAAGGATGATAATTTGATATTCTAAAAAACTTGGTCATCCAAGACTCTTACTTCCGGGTCGTTATGAGGGGTGGATTCATAAAAATATTCATGGTGAATCTTATTGTAAAGTTCAAGATAGGTGGGCATAGTTACCTTGGATGTCATGCTTGTATATGTATCTTTGTATAGAAGTGATGGAGTTGACAGTTTCTTTTGGGACATCTTGATTACAAGATCCACCTTAGGCGTGAACTCCAATTCTCTAGAAACCACATGACTAGAAGCTTATCCAACCAGGATTGTCTTCCCCTTCGACATCTTTGGTGAATGATGGGTCTTCGATCTTCGAGGAGGCATGTTTCCTGCAAAAAAAAAGCTTATCTTATTTCTTTGTCTATTACACAATGCCGAAAGAAAAGGATTTATCATTAGGACCAAATACCTGTGAAATATGGAGTTTTCTGGTTCAGCACTTATGATTGTTGAGATTTACAAAAATCCCAAAAATAGTTAGCTTCGAGAGAAACACCTGGTTACTCAAGAATTCTTCACAGAAAGAATGTCTCAACTAATCTATGAAAATAATTATAAAATACTCAAGACACATTGAATTCAAATAACATGTTTCCACTAGTCCCAACCGCATTTACCATGGCCAAGTAAAACAAAATCATTAGTTTTGAAAGTATTAAGTGTTGAAAAACCTCCCCTTGCAGCATATAAACTACCTAGACTTCTCTCTTTTCTAGTGATAATTTTTTATTAATATAGGGACCTTTCCAAGGCAGGGGGAAACAAAAATAAAACATCTCAAAAGTCAATCAAGATATTGTGAAAATCAAAGTATAAGGATGAAATAAAAATTGGTACCCTAAAAATTTGAGGGTGTGTTGGTTGCTCAACANACACACACACACACACACACACACACACACATGCACACACACATATGTATGTATGTATGTATACATACATACATATTCCACGTGTCCCAAAACTCACTCTTGATTGGCTGGGGTTTTTTCTGTCAGGCTCTAACTATTAGAATGCCATGTTTTATTTCTTACAATTTCTTTCTAAACCCACAATCCAAAAACTTATTGGGAACACGTTTTCAGGATGTTATAGTCAAGGTGTCACTATAACATGTTTTGTACATTTTTCGAAGTCCATATCCCAAAATCTTGTCTATCTTAACTTTGTGAAATTTTATGATTTGGATCACAAGATAACCGTTATTATGAATTTCCTAAAGTTTGATTTTTGCAAGCATGTTGGGAATGCCTTTGTAGATTGTTCTAGTCAGAATATTAATTGAACCTTGTATTGTGATATTACCGAAGCTCGCAACTCTGAATCATGTTGGGATTATCTTTTTCGGGTGCTCCCCATCAAAGTGTTAATATATCAAATATCCTCCCATGAGCCTCTTCTCGTGAGCCTCTTCCCATGAATATTTTTCCACAACATCACTCCTATTGTACCTTTCCTTCCCGTCGAAAGAGTGAATTTTAATGAATTGATTACAGGATGGTAGGTTAGAAAGATGCTAATTATAAACTTCATTGACTAGTTATGATAGTTATTGCTCAAATATGATGGCATAATATACATCAACATAAGCTTATCTTTAGACATTGAGAGTTATTTTATAAATTGATTAGCATACAAACGAGCTAATTGTAAAAGAGTGAATTTTCCTATATTCTATGATATTCAGTGTATTTGTAGTGATTTTCAAAATCTTGGGTGAAAACCTTATTACAATATAAATTGTATAGTATTTCCATGTATGCCATGTATAAATATCAAACCCATAGAGGGAAGGATCCTCCTACTGATGTCCCAAGTCAGGAAAAATATCAAGATACCCTACTCATGTTTGATACTAGCCATTTCAATGGGATCACAAGATCCCATACACAGAATGAGATGTTCATACTATTTACAAATGAGAATTTCCCAAAATAATACGAAGACATCGTCATGTACATCAATATCAATAAGAGCGAAAAACACACCACTGTTTCTCAACCAACAATTTTTCCATACAATGATGCAACTGGAGATGTATTTGCACATCTAGAGTTGAAGACAATTGTTATATTGAATGAAGTAGGAAATACCATCACTTTTCCCTAGACAAACCATATCATAGGATGTATTAGTTACAAAATCCATACACTTACCTCAACAAGAAGTTTTTGGATTCCTTAGCAATGAGAACCCCAGTTTGGTTAACATAATTAAAGAGTGGTGGAATGAGGATATGTCATTCACTACAAAGAAAAATAGGGTGTATCAAATACAATACTTCAATAATCCCTACAAAATCCTCACAACCATGATTTGCAGACTTTATGGAGAGGAAGAAAGTACCCATTTCAAGCTAGAATGGGTACCAATTGCACATTACAGAGAAGAAAAAAGGTCACACCTTCAATTGGGCACATAACATGTCTACTAACATTTTTGTAGCTTCCCAAGAAGCTATTTTCAACAAAAAATCAGGTTTCTATATGTTTGTATTCTTAATAGATGTTATTTTTTATTCAATTTCTTTCCCTAAAATGGGTTGGAGCTAGAATTGTGGTTCACCACCCATTCATATTTACTACTCAGAGTTGTGGGAAAAAAATTACAAGAGGAATTCTTATGAAATTTGTGAAAATTTTGTAGCACCTATATATATATATATATATCAGGATCTTTGGGTGATCTTATCCACCTCATTTACTCCCAAAATATGTCCCTGATAGGTTGATTATCGGGGAGATAACATACCAAACAATAGTGATAGGAACCATTGGTTCCTTATTTTCCAGACAATATAGGTAGGCACATTGCTTAGAGGGAATGCATACCCTCATGTTCTCAGTAACAAATTCTAAAGGAATTCAATTTTTGATTGGGTCGATGGTTATTAAAGGAGAATAACTGACACGCGATGAAATAAAACAAAAGAAAGATGGCCATGTATTTCAACATTATAGACAAGATGAAGTTGTATACCACTTTTTGAACTTAGTTGTTGGTACAAACCTCCAACTACAAACAATGCCAAGGAATAAATCATCAAAAGTACGATAATTATTTCCTTACTCTAAGCATGAGAAATTAATCGATACCATTATTATTAAAAGTGATCCTGATGGTCTACTTGAATGACCATAGGTATGTGGGTTTTTTTTCGGTTATATTTCAAGATATGTGTGTTGTTTTTTTTTTTTGGTTCAATTTTAAATTAATTTATAAATGACTTTTAATTTTTTCCTTTCTGTCACCTAGGTTATCCAAAAAATCATAGTCACATGGAGGCCCATCAATAAGAACAACGATGTTTTTGAACACCAACCGTTGATTCTCGAAAACATGGCCTTGATATGGCATTGTGAAGTGTATGTAGTTAATTTACAAATTTATAGTTTATTCTCATATAATGGATTAAATGAGCATGTGAAATGGCAGGTTCTTTCTATATTCATCCCTTACATGCCTATAGTGAGAATATTCCCCACTTTAGACACTCAAGTATACTAGGGTTTTCAAATTCCACAAAACCATATCAAGCTCAAGTGCAAATGAAGAAGAGTAGAAAATAATGAAATATTTTTATGTTTTGTAATGGTTGATGGGAATTGTGTTCAATGTTGAACGTAGTCTTATGCAATTAGTTCATGTGCTCATTCCACTCATCCTATAAATTCCTAGGTTGTGAGAAAGGGCATCATCTCCTTCTCTTCATCACCACAAAGAATGGATTGTTATAAATTCCATGTGCTTCTTCTACTCACACACTTCTAAATACAACACCTTTTTGGAAACAATTCCTCTCAAAAAATCCCTTCGAGAATGGTGTAACAATACTAGGATTTCATTAAAACATGTTGAGAGGGTCTAGGTCTAGGAATGGGGCAAGTTAAGAAAGAGTTTAGAAAAAAAAATTGATCAAGTACATGTGTGTGAGGTGTTCTAATGCATTTAATATCAATAAGAGAGTCTAAAAGAGTGAGAATGAGCCCCAGAACACTAGCTATCAAGGAGAAAGAGTTATTGTAATAAAACTTGTAAATATAAACAATGTACTTCAACATGCAATAGTTTTGTAACAACAACAAATAAATGATATTAATTTAATGAAATGCAATGGAATATGTGTGTTAAATTCCAAGTAAAAGGACAATAAACCATAGAGCATTGATTGTTGCTATTGGACAAACAATTTTGGGATATAATTTTGGTAAAAATCCTAAGTATAGAAGAAGTGCATAGAGGAGGTACATAGAAGAAGGAAGACTAGGGAGTGCATAGTTGAGCCGCATCCAGGAGGACAATTCACATAAAGAGAGAAGAATAAAGCAGGAGAATAAAGTGGGCAAAAAGGAAGGATGACAGCTTGACATGATAAATATAAAAGGACGCTCAAAAGAAGGAATAACAAGTATTCAGAGTGCAAAAGAAGCATGCATATGGAAAAGCAGGTGAAAGAAGCCCAAACAATCATTTAATTGGAGTAGTCATGCATTATAATAGGGTTTTGGGATGAACAAAGTACGGTTTTAAGACCTATAATGTGTATATATATATATATATATAATGGGTTGGGATAACAGGGGTTCTCCTCCATGTGGTTATTCACGAGCAATATTGTGGAGTCTGTTCCAAGCCATCGAGAGCTCTTGTCTGTAAGAAGGTTGATAGGATAGGCTAAGAAGGGAGAGAATTGATGTCTGAATGTAAGAAACGATGCAAAGAGAGAGAGAGGCTTGCACTAAAGAATGACTAGGATAGGAGAGAAGAAGATAACCATGATATATATTTGTACGCGCAATGTGCAAGCCTGAAGCAATTACCAACCACAAAATAAAGAAGCCAGCCATTTTGGATGTAGCTCAGAGTTGGGTGAACCACATTAAATCTTGTGTTATTTGTTTTTTGTATGAATTTTCATGGATTATGTTGGATGTTTATTAGATTAGATTTGATTGATGCATAATCATTGCACAATAATCATGATTATTAACGTAATGGGTTATGTTGTAATCGGGAATATAATGGTAATATGAACATGAAATCTCTAAGTATCTCTCAAAGGATAAAGATTGATTTATGCACACAAAACTAATAAGTAAGAATGAATAGATTGGTCACAATCCATTCCCTCACTACTGCAAAAACCTGGTTCTTGCAATCCCAATAGATACCTCGAGTGAGACTTCATCTGCGCAATAAGGTGATGTTGAAAGGGCCGATGTCTGAAGGGTTTTTTTGGTCAAAGATAACTCAAACCTAGGGTCTTACAAACCACACACAATGCCGACAAATGGTTCCATTGGCGGGACCCAAAATTTTCAATTGAGGGAATGTTTTGGAGGCCGACTAAGAAAAAAATATCATAATGATTGGAAAGGAAGGAACACGAGTTTTCTCTACAAGAGAACAAAAATCCTAGGATAAGTGACAATCAATGGATGCAAAGATATGTGTATACAGAACTGCATGAAATTTTGTTTGGAAAGTTTCCAATTATTCTGACTGAGTGGATAGAAATATTAATCGAGAATACTGAAAGTTACATAACTACAATGTCGAGGAATTGGAATCTTGATTTGGTAAGACGGTTGAATTCTCTAAGTGACCCAACTACTCGTGCAGTTTATTTCTAGTTGGATAGCATAATAGGAGGATACATTACATAGTTTTTCGTAGATTGTACCCAATCATACAATGTTGCAGAAAGGGACTTTTTAAAAGGTCCGTGAGGAAGGTTTATGAAATAATTAGGTATGTGGATAAAGATGTTGTTGTGTGACAAGTGCATGATGACAATGAAATCTGACTGCCAAAGGGTTTGTGCACATAGGGGAACTAAGGGATGACAAGAGTATTGTATGAGAACAAGAGAGAATGAAGGAAATGATGAAGAAGGAAGGGAGGGACTGAGGATGGAGAGGATTGAAGGAGGTATACCAGAGGAAGAATATGAGTTTGGAGTATTACGTGGAGGAAGGAGGTACAAGAGTTGAATGATTGGGACTGAGAAAGGAGATATGTGCAATGAGCCAAAGGGGAAAGAACCTTACCCAATTGTCCAAATCGTGGATATACCACATATAGGAGGAGAAAAATAAGAGTTCCAGTCTATTATAGTAATATAGGAACCATTATGTCATACTTAGACTGAGTTCAGTGTTGAATCCACAACCCCATGTGTGTCACCACAATCAGAGATAATAGTTGAAGACTTATCAAAAGGGATTATAGTTATCTAGGGAGGACAAAGTAATATCAGTCAGATCAGTGGAAGTAGTGTGTAGATTCAGAGTCAACCATCATCACCCAGAAGAGGGACCACACAAAGCAACATGGAAGGGGTAGAAAACACCCTTAGACTGCCTGATTTCCAGGGATTTAGGTCAGAAGACCCGGAACAACATCTATTTGTTTGCGAGACAATTTGGGCTACAAAGAACATCTAGGACAAGGCTATGAATATTACATATTTAGAAAAATCATTTATAGGTCGTGCATTGGTCTAGTACGTGAAATTTTAGAGTACCACACCAGCAGGAGAAGCCAGGACTTGGGAAAAGATAAGGCAAGCACTGTTGAAAGAGTTAAAGAAGCCAAATTTTGAGTCATAGTACATTACATAAATGAATGAGATTAAACATGTGAAAATTGAGTCAGTATGGGTTTTCAATCAAAGGTTCAAGGATCTGATGGGTAGACTGACTTTCCAGATTGATCCAAGTGGATATTGGTGGCCAACCACCTTTTCGAACTGACTCCTCTTGATATTTTTTAGTTCAACACGTTCTTCTGTAATTCTTTGTAATTGTGGGTTCTACACTTCTGGGGCTGTATAAATACCTACACAACTTCCAAGTGTAGATTGGTGGCCACCCACCTAATCCAATTGACTTATTTTGGAATTTTTCATGTCAATACATCTTTTTGTACTTCCAAGGTCGTTTTGGGGCCCTAAACAATGTTTTTTTGGATTGCCACAATCAAACTGTTGATGAAGTCAAAGTTTTATGACATGGTATGTAGTTCTCGAAAACACATTTCCAACAAGCTATCACGCACCTAAAACAAAGGTCATATGCAAAAGTTACGACACCGGGAAGTTGAGGTAGCAACTTACCCATCAAGGCCCACATAACTTTTGGCGTTTCATCTCCCAGGGTTATGTTTTTGGCTGTCTATGGTTTTTTCATTCATGAGTAATGCTAAAAAATCCTCTAGAGCCTCATTGTAATCATTCTTCTCAGAAAAATGCACGTATCAGCCACATATCTTCTCAAAGGTAGCTACCACCATTCGAGCAAGTTTTTTTCAGTTATGCAGTTTTACAGTTTCAGACTATTTTATTTATTCAATAGAATTTATTATTCATTGGATATATGTTGTTGTTCTCTGTATCTATGTGTTATTGTATTCATTATGTTATTCATTTTTTTCCACTCGTAAATTTGGATCAGTGGTATCAGAGCAGTCTTCTCTTCTTTTATTTTCTTCGTGCATGTCCCCGATATGATCTAGGTACAAGAAGTTGGGACTTGAACCAATCGAGCCTTTGCAATATCGGTCACATCGATCCCGAAAAAAAGCCATGGGGGATGTAAATAAATATGATGGAGCAAGAGATCATTTTAAAATGTTTCTTGAGGAATCCCTTACATGACAAAGGAACAAAATGATGGACAACTTTGCACAGATCCTTCGACGACTTCCCATAGGAAATGCATCTTCATCAAGTGGCCATGCAACTCCCTTCAAGGTACATGTAAATTTTGATATTCCATTATTTAAAGGACTAATAGATGTGGTTTTTGTATATAAATGGTTGAATCTGCTCGAAGGGTATTTTTCAGTCCACAATTTTTCTAATAGGAAAAATATTACTTTTTCACTCCTTAAGGTCATCCCCCATGTTAAGGACTGGTGGGATATTTACTCTGAGAAAAGGACTATAGAGGAATCTGCAATATTTTTGGTCTCTTCCATGTGGGATTCCTTCAGGGATGCCATTAAAGAAATGTACTATCCTGTTAGAAGCTATGAGGACCAGTACACAAGATGGACTGTTGAGTACATTTTTATGCTTCCTTTTTGCTCTATAAACCACACTTTTGCCTTTATATCCATCCATTTTGCCTTCATTTCATTCCATATTTTCCATAAAACAGCTTATGCAAGGTATATTTATCATTATTTAGCTTAAGAATTGAGTTTTCTAAATTTTGGCATTAAAATTGAAAATTTATCAGAAATTACAGGATTTGACTAAATCCCGTAATTGCTCCTAGGTTCATGTACTTTCAGGACACCTAAGAGAAATATAATACTTGGGTCGTGTTCCCTGATGTACAAGGATGGATAATGAGCTTTCATCTTCGATATCTGAGCCTTCCATATGTCCGGTCAACGCTGGTCAAACAGGGCCACTTCAGCAGAAAATACCCTGTTTTAGCCTTAAATCATGGACAATTTTGGATTTTCATGGGATTTGGCCATATATTATGGATCTGAAGGAGGAATTCGACCTTCCTAGAGTATATTATGGATCTGATCATGATATTTAGGAGATTTATTAGCATTTTTAGTTTTGAAACTCTTGTATAAATACTCTTAAGCATAGACTAGTATGACAACCTTGAATGTGAATGAAGAAACTTTGGAATTTGCACTCTTGAGATCAGTTCTACGTTTTGTTCCTGTTAATGCCTATGATATGATGATGTGAATGTTGTTGGATATTTTTTCTTAGCTGAGACAACTGAAGTGTACCAGTGAAGCATTGGAGGGCCCCCTTTGCCAAACTAATACACTCTTTCTTTATGTTCTTTTCAAGTAATCTTTAATACATATTTTAGATTAGATCTTGTTGTAGATGAGTTTTATTTATAACTTGTTGTAGTTAGATGAATTCCATAGCTAATTCATATGCTTAATGTTTCAAAGCCTTACTCATATTGTGAATGATTTCTTGAATAAGAATTCAATGTGTAGTTTGCCTTCAAGAATTAAGATAGTCATGAATGTTTTTTGAGTTATTTACGCTTCCAGTACTTTTGATTTAATTTGATGATAGTTGCTAATGAATGAATGAAAGAAGACAATGAATGCATCTCTTGAATAAGAGTTTTTTCGTTCTAGCATTTGATAAGTCCTAGAACTAGTTCGAACATCTCTTGAATGCTTACTGTTGATACTCTTTAGGAAAACAATTGTTGATTACTGTTATGAGATCTATGAATAGGTCTTCTGAACAGAAGCTTAGCATCTCTTCCATATTCAGCCCTTAGAATAGGTTTTGGTTTATCTCCATTAAAGATAAAAGCTATATGTAAATCCATATACTTTGGATGTGCCTCTAAGTCTTACAAACACCGGATTGACAATCATTTGTACTCTAATTTGCATCAGTAGATTGGAGCCTAACATGGACCACCCTACATTAGGAAAGGGACCAGACCGTATCAGATTTCACCAATATTTTCCATACCATGTGAACCAAATTGGGCATCAGATACTCTGAATGACATGTGGTGCTCAAATACCGCAGTTTTCTACATATATACATTCAAACAAAAATGGAATTTCTAGACATCGCATCATTGGGTATGGCTTATAGATATATTGTCAAGATCAAGCATAAATTTATGCAAAAGAGGGGAGATTTTGGATCTACAAACTCCTCACAGCCGAAGCAGGGAAAAGGAAGTCCCAACCAAAAAAACAAGGGACATAGAAAATATGGCCACTCTCAGGACAACCGGTCCAATCTGCAACACAGGAAGGGTAATGAGAAGTCAAATAAGGACACATGAAAATGGTGTGAATACCATAAAGTCCCTTGGTGAAACACCAAAGAATGTCGCTCCAAGTAGTCATTAGTGGTCGAGCTGAAAGATTCTGATTCAGAGGCATATTCTGACTCTGAATCAAATATAGAGGGAGGGAAGTGGATTATCGATGTTGAACCCAGTTCCATTGTCTCTACCACCAAATTCCAGCCAAGCGAACAAGAAGAAACAGAGGAAGGGGAATTCCTCTTTCACTCACAGATGTGGGTAAAGGGGGATCTGCTTCATTTCATTGTCGATAGTGGCAGTCAGAAGAACCTGATCTCAACAGAGGTTGTCAAGTGGTTGGACCTGCCAACAACACCACAACCAAATCCCTACACCATTGGTTTTCTTCTCCAAGGAAGATATCTTCGCATCAGCCAACAATTTCGTATGCCCTACGACATCAAGCCCTTCAAAGATGAGGTATTGTGTGATATTTATTCCCTTGAATTTTGTGATTTTATTTTAGGACAACCATATTTGTGGAAGAAACATGTTGTGTATGAGTCTTTACCATGTAGTGTTATCATTACTTTGGGTATAAAATTGTACAGGATACTAGAGGTAGTGCCACCTACTGCTATTTATTTAATCTCTACTAAGAAATGCAGTAAGGTCATTTCATAGACTAGGAAGTTCATATTCTTTGTGATCTATGTTCACAGTAAGAATAAGGTTTTTTCCACATCTATGGCCTCTACACAGAACCTCTCTTTGCAATAGAAGCAATTGGACAGGATCGTGGAAGAGTACAGAGACATCTTCTCCTCACCCATCGAGGTACCGATGCACTACCAAGTCAAGCATCCAATTGATCTAACTCTTGGTGCACCTCTTCCTAATGTACCGGTCTATCATAGCTCACTGATGGAAAATTATGAAACAAAGCATCAGATCCAAGAAATTCTTCAAAAGGGGAAGATTAGAACCATCTCCTCCCCTTGCAGAAGCGCAATTTTACTAGTGCAGAAGAAAGACGGGACCTGGCGGCTACGCATTGATTACAAAGCATTAAACAAAATCACAGTCAAGAATCGATACCTAATTCCCTGAATTGATGACCTTCTTGACCAACTCAAGGGGGAAAAATTATTCAGCAAGATTGACCTAAAGTCAGGCTACCACCAAGTTCCCATCGAACCAACTGATGTATGGAAGACAACTTTCAAATCTAAATAAGGTATCTTCAAATGGTTGGTCATATCCTCTATATTAACAAATGCACCAACCACTTTCATGAGGTTGATGGATGATGTATTGAGACCCTTCACCAACTCTTTTTTGGTGGTATATTTGGATGACATCCTCATCTTCAACAAAACTTGGGTGGATCACATGCAACATATTCAATGGATTTTGAGCACTCTATCGTAGCACAAGCTATATGCCAACTTGGAAAAATTATCCTTTGGCATGAACAAGGTCCAATAATTGGGATACATTGTTTATGAGCATGAGATACATGTGGATCCAGCTAAGATCCAAGTCATTCGTGACTGTCCAGCCCTGACCACACTAATCGAGATTCGAAGCTTCTTGGTACTTGCCAACTTCTACCGACGGTTCATGTTGGGATTCTCCCATATTGCATGGGCCCTCAGCCAAGTGACCAAGGGAGGTGGCAGGGAAAATTTTGCATGGGGGAAGGCACAACAATGAGAATTTGATGATATGAAGCATCGTTTGTGCTCAACTCTAGTACTCTCCTTACCCAATCTGAAACAACCTCTCAACATTGAGATTGATGCATCTGAATATGTTGTAGGTGCAGTTCTCACTCAACACAATCATCTGGTAGCATACCATAGTGAGACACTCTCAGATCCTGTCCATAAATACCCCACCTATGATAAAGAAATGTATTCCATTGTACACTTGTCATCAATGGAAACATTACATTATGGGAAGGGAGACAATCATCCACATTGATCACAAGCCTTTGCAGTTCATACAGACATAGATGAAGGTGAAAAATGAATGCCATCAGAAGTGGTCCACCTACCTACAATAGTTCCATCTCAACATCAATTATAAGACAAGGATAAAAAATCATGCCGCTGACTACCTCAGTAAACCTCTTGTGGCTGCACTCACCACTGTGTGCCATTCCTATGGGCATGAGGCATCTGAGTGGCCCCAACTTTATCAACAATATCCAAACTTCGCTACCACCTATTAGCTCTTAGGTATAGGCACGAATGCCACTTATTTTCACATTCAGGACAAATTGTTATGCCATCTGCGCCATCTCTGTGTTCCTAAAAGAGAGCATGAAAAGATGATTTGGGAGGCTCAGTACAGTCGGATGGTAGGCCATTTTGGCATGGAGAAAAATGTGGGCATTCTACATAAACATTTTTATTGGCCGAAACTTCAACAGGACGTCAACAAGTATATCAGATCTTGCACTTCATGTGCCATTTCCAATATAGCCATCAAGAATAAAGGGTTATAGACCCCTCTTCCTACTCCCAAGAGGCCTTATGAATCCATCTCAATAGATTACATGTTTGGCCTTTCATCCACCAAGCAAGGTAATGATTGCATATTTGTGGTGGTTGATCAGTTTTCAAAGACAGCCATTCTCACATCCTATAAGAAGAGCATCACAGTGGGAGATAATGCCAAGCTCTTCTCTGAATGAGTGGGGGTCCATTTTGGGATACCATGTACCATCATCTTCGATCGGGACAACGGGTTCCTCAACACATTTTGTTCGAGTCTCTGGTCACTATTGGACACCAAGCTCACTAAATTGATCGTCTTCCACCCTCAAACTGATGGCGAAACAAAGGTCTCCAATCAGATGATTGTGCACATCCTACGCATGTATAACTCTAAGCATCTATGTACATGGGATGAAAGTCTTCCCTATGTTCATCACAATTACAACAGGGCTCTCCATAGCTCTACCGACCATAGCCACTTTTAGGTGGGGTTGGGATTCTAGCCCTTGGGTCCCATTGATGTTGCACTACCTCTTGCAACAACATAGACAGATTCTTCTCGTGTTCAGTCTGAGGCCGAAAAAGCTATCAAATTAATTGAGAGGATTCAACAAATCCACCAACAAGTACATGAGATTTTTTATAAAGATAATGATAAGTAAAATCATCTCCATGATCAACACCTGGTACTACATAAGTTCCAAGTGGGAGACAAGGTCTAGTTACATTTTCAAAATTAACGCCTTACAGGGCCCCATCAAAAGCTCCATCCACTTCATTATGGGCCTTACACTATCACCAAGGATGTGGGTGACAATTATTTTGAGCTCAACAATCCCCCTTCCTTGTTTTGCACCCAGTGTTAAATGTGGACCTCCTATGGCCATATTTTCCACCATTATTGGACACCTTGAAGTTCGCATAACAATTGATGCCAACANTTAACGCCTTACAGGGCCCCATCAAAAGCTCCATCCACTTCATTATGGGCCTTACACTATCACCAAGGATGTGGGTGACAATTATTTTGAGCTCAACAATCCCCCTTCCTTGTTTTGCACCCAGTGTTAAATGTGGACCTCCTATGGCCATATTTCTCCTATGGCCATATTTTCCACCATTATTGGACACCTTGAAGTTCGCATAACAATTGATGCCAACATAGCTCAACCCTGACTGCATGGAACAAGAATCCACTGATCAGATAGTGGACACACGGGTCAAGGGCACTCACCAACAAATGATCCAGCTTTATCGGGTTGTCAAGGCAAGGGAACTCCTACACCAAGGAAAGTGGCTCTCCCGGAGCCAAATTCAACATAAATATCCCAGGGATGATTTTAAGGATGGAAATTTATTTTAAAATGTAGAAACCTTGGAGAATCTTACTAATCCTTCATATGTCAACTATAAATGTTTGGTGATATTTATGTAAAAATATTCAAATTTCTAAGTATTTTATATAGTTTTTATAAAATTTTGGCGATTTTAAAGGTAAGATAATTTTATCCTATAGAATTTGGGCGAATCATTTTTAAAATAGTGAATCTCATTTTTGGAAAAAACATGGAAAAATAGCCCATGAGAGAAATTTAGCCCCTAAAATCGTCCATGAAATTTTCTCACCTGATGGGGGCACTCAACACAATGGAGACCATTTCTTCCTAATGGGGGAGGACTGATCCAGGAATATATTGGTGGCCACCCACCTATTCTAACTGGCTCATCTTGACAGTTTTTAGTTCAACACATTCTTCTATAATTCTTTGTAATTGTGGGTTCTACACTTCTAGGCATATCTGAAGCCCTACAAAACTTTCAGGTGCACATTGGTGGTTGCCCACCTAATCCAACTGGCTTATTTTGAAATTTTTCGTGTTAGTACATCTTTCTGTACCTCCAGGGCCGTTTTGGGGCTATAAACAATGGTTTTTTTTTTTTTTTTTTTTTCTTTAAAGGTCTTTCCATATTTAAAATGTAGACAAAGACAAAGTTTGACAATGTAATTTGTAGTTCACGAAAATACATTTTCAACGAGGTATCACATTCCTAAAATGGAGGTCATATGAAAAAGTTATGACCCCAAGAAGTTGAGGTACCCGCTTACCCATCGGGGAGCAAAACCTGTCACGGTGAGCGATTCCATATTTCATGGTTAGGTGAGCAAGGTGGAGCCAAAACCTGCTGGTTAAGCAAGATGGATAGTGGATCAAAGCCTCTTTTCTTGTATCCCCAGCCGTTTTCATGCCATCTTGCCTTTCGAGGACATGAATGAACTTCCTCATTTTCTTGAATGGTGATTAACCACACGCGTATAAAGGGAATAAAACCCCTATCCTCATTGTAGATGATCCCTTCAATTTATTAATAAATAAAATAGAAGATTTATTCTCCTCACAAAAAAAAATAGTTGTGATCTATACGTAATAAAAGAAGATCGCATTTCCTCGATCGTATCGTAATACGTGTTATCACCGTCAAATTCAAGGAGCTCCTTAGTAAACCAGAGCTAAAATAAAGGTCCAATTCTATACAATGCGACTGACTAGTAAACCTCTCACTTGTGAAATTCCCATATGAATAGTCAATGAAGCATTTGCAATGCTAGGTTATCACTTGCAGAATTCCCCCCATATTCTGGGACCACTTAAGAATTCGCAACGCCCACTTTGCTTTCTCAAATTCCCACTTCTCGGAAGGAAGGCCAGTAAGTGAATAGGCCCTACCAAACAAGAGGAAAAGAATCTTTGTTTGACCACAGAATGTTACATGCAACTTGTTATTAGAACTGCCCAGCAGTAGTCGATCGCCATTTCGTTTAATTTTGAGCGAGGTAGCTAGACCTGACCCATTTGTTGACTCTTTTCTCACATATTTGAAGAATTGAAGCTTGTAGATGTTGAGCTTGTTTAGATATTTCCCACTTGGAGAAACTCGATATGAGGTCAAGATGGTGTATCCAAAAGATTTGTTTGCTTCATGGTAGCAAAAGAAGTGGTTGAAGAATCATCAAGAATAAAATATTGGGTAGGTTGGGGTGGATCCTCTAACCACTTGCCAATTTTGATTCAAATTGAATTAGAAGACAAAAAAACCCTTGCCCCTTTAAATTTAATTGGACTTGGTTGAATGAAGATGAGTTTAGGAACCTTGTACACTATAACTAGAAGAAATATGACTACTCCTTGGGGGACTTATCAATGAAGCAGTTTTTCGACAATCTTAGGCAAGTGAGAAAGGTCATAGTGGGATGGGCTTAGAAAAAGGCTATTGAAAATTAGAGGGTTACAAAGGAGGTGGAAACTGATATAGCTTGCTTGTTTGACCTAAATATTAATGGGTTATTTTTAGAAGAAGATTTTATTTCTCCAAAAAGACTTGAAGCCTAATCTTCCACGCATATGACCGGTCCCCATGACCTAGGGATTATTCTCCAAACTCGTCGGGACTTCGTGTTTCGTGAACTTAGTTGGAACACAACCTAATGCCTATATTTTGAAAACTCAATCCCCGAACTCCCGATATCCCCTCATCCAAATCAATGGTCATGGATCTCCTGTGATCTGACGGTTCAGATGAAATCACGAGTTCAGGTCTCACAAGTTCACAAAACTCTACCCTTTAACTTCTTTCAGTAGCAAGTCAGCAAAATGTTGATCTCTCACCACGTGTCTTCTTATGATGGACGGTCAAGGAGTGTCCCGATAGATCCTTAGATCTATGGTCCAGATTTCATCGCTACTTGCAAAGACTGAAGGAGTTGAGGCGTTAACTCTTGTGCTCCCTCTTCAAATCTAATGGTCATGACAGACCTTGAATCCTTCCCGAAGGATCTCATCCATTCGTCTCCCAAATGAAAGGATATTTCTTTTCGTTATTTGAACTCGCTATACTTTCTGAACTCGAGTAACGAAATTCAACCTCTCAGAGCTTCGATCTTTTGTGGCTCCGAAGCCTTCGAAAACTAACTCCTTCTTGCACAGGGTTCCCAGACCTAGATCACCTGAACCTTCATATGATTCTTGGCAAAATTATCCATACTCTTAGTCGGGTTTCTGGATAAGGGCTCGGGTGCGTTTCAAAGTCCCTAGGATACTGATCTGAATGAAGTGCCTTCCTAACTCACCGTGTTAGGAGTTATGACACCAGGGCAAGTTAAACTCGTGGGTTTACCGTAGCGGTAGCCATACCAAAGAGCTTACTCCGACTCTGAGATATGAGGCAATTCCCTAAGGAAGGTGCTTTCAAGGAATTAAATTAGAACATCATGAGAATCAAGAAGATGGGAGGATTCTCAGTGGAACAGACTCATGCTCCAAACTTAATCATTTTATATAGAAACAAACTATGGCATATAAATATACACATGCATCCATTACTTCCAATCTAAAACACCAAGAAATCATTCCATACAGAAACCATTTATGGGGGTATAAACATGAGCATGTATCCATGGTATTCAATTCAAAATACAAGGCATAAAACACTTATCAGAACTACAAGGTGTGATGCGACTGTTGAGAGGGGTGCTTGTTTCCACCCAACCATAGGCTCAGTCACTCCTAATGGATTTATCACTAGCCACCCCTGAGCTTAGGCCATGATGCTTTGAGATTCAATCTCTTACTTCCATCTCAATGGAAGTTAGGGATGAAGGTTACTCTCCTTCTCCCTATACAGGAATAGATGAGGCCAAAGGTTACTCTCCTTCTCATGTATGTCTCTCTTCTCTACGATCTCAACTCACCTTTTTCTCTCAATCCTTCCTTGGACCCGAGAGTTTCTACTCTCTTCTCTGCATTCTTCGTTGGTCCTCTCTGCCCGCACCACACTTCCTTTCTTTCCTTCCTCGGAAAGATTGTGTGTGGCTCGAATTCTCAGTCTATGGTTAGGTCCAAAAGCCTTACAGATGGGCGGTATACCCCATCCCCTCATTAACTCTTGAGGAGGTCTTCCCACCTACCATCCTAACTGTAATTCATTTCAGTTCAGAGGGTTTTGCCGATCTTGAGCAATTAAAACCAGCATAGTATTGGCTCAGTGGAAGTTAACGCAACCTCTATGGGCCCCTTCCACCACCTTTTCATTAGAAATCATGGTCTCATTTAGAAAATCCCCTTCCCAGCAGTCATGCAACACATATTTATGGTAACATTCCAGCTTAGTTTTATATGTAGCTAGCCAATCCATACTAATCAGCAGGTCATATGATCCTAGGGGTAGTATGTTAAGGGTAGCTTGGGTGGAAAATCCATCCATAGCGAATTGGCAGGCTGGTATGACCTCCGCTACCTTTATTTTGGTGTCAGTGGCTAATTGTACCAACCATGGCTTGGCATGTTTATGTGGCTTTAATTTACACTTACCAATGGCCTGAGGGGCCACGTAACTCAAATTTGAACCATGGTCAATTAAAATAGACACTAGATGGTTGGCGATCATACCTTCCATATCCACCCCTGAAGCTTTGTGGACAACTTGTATATTATCCATGGCTGCATAAATTCGTGGCATACTCCTGGCCACGTCATTGACGGTGGTAGCTTCCTAGACGCTGTAAATTCTCCTACTGTTCTGTTTTCTATATGGACAGTCCCTCAGTAGATGTTCTTCTCCATAACCCCAACATTTCAAGGGTTCTTTCTTTGGGTTATCAATATTTCCTGGGGTTGATCCAAGAGGTCTATTTCCACTCTGGGAAGGGAAATTCTGCTGGTGTACACTTTAGGTCAGAAAGATTATCCTTGAATCCTTCTTATAGTTTTTAAATCTTGTGGATTTAAATCCCTTTTTCTGGAATCCTGAACTATTCTTCTTCTTCCATCCTTCGTGAGGTTCTGGCCGAAGCCCAAATTGTTCATAACAATATCTTTCATTTTCGATAGTGTCTTATAGGGTCCTTGGCTTGTCAAACTCAATCATGTTCTAATAGTCCTTAGGTATCCCACTGATGAATCTTTGCACCTCAACAACTCAAGGAATCTATTGACATATTCCTTTGTAGTGATTTTCCCCAGCTTGAGTTCATAGAATTCTTTATTCTTTTCATCGAAATACTTTTTCGACAGATACTTCTTCTGAAGTATTTTTCACACCGTTCCCAAGATATATATTCTTCATGAATCCCTTTCACATTCTTAAGGTCTTCCCACCAAATGGAATCCTTTCCATTTAGTTTGAAAGTGGCTACTCGAGCCTTCAAGTTTTCTGAGAAGTCATGGACTCTGAAATACTTCTTTAGTCCAAGCAGCCAACCCTCCACTTCCTCTCCCTTCTTGATCTCACCGTGAAAAGAGGGTGGTTTGGCCTTCTTGAATTCTTCAATATTATGACTTTTGGAATGCTTTCGTTTCTTCTATTTTCTTCGAGAATGTGAACTAATTCTGCTACTAGAAGATCCCTTTGAGTCACCAGTTTCCTTTCCATAGGAATCGTCCGATGCTTGTCCCCTATCTTCGATTTGGACCTTTCTCGAGGTGCTCTTCCCAGTGTTGCCACTTAAAAGACTACGTTTCTGTATCTCAAGTGCACTTCGACTCCTCTTTGTCTATCGTTTGTCCATGTGACTAGTGTCAGGTCCATGCTGCAGTTGTCTTTGTATGTCGGATAAACTCTGCAGCAAGAGTGCACTAGTTTTCATTTGCTTCTCTTTCTCTTTTATCAACCTCTCGTTGTCGGCCTTGCAGCTTTGTAGTTTGACCATGAGACTCCTCATGGTCTCATCTAGATCTGGAGGGGTCTCTACTGCCCTCCTTTCATTAGTCTCTTCATCTATATTGTGGGAGCCATCCCCCACTTCATGGCACGTCACCATTCTATACGTTTGTAGTTTCCCACGATTCATCATCTTCTTGTGTGCAGACAAAACACTTGTTTTTAGCCAACATTATATTCATTCATAACCAGCACCTAATTCACATTTCTTAAATACCTACACACACAGCAGTAATGCATACAAACACAACAGTAAGTTGTCATTGTTTCTATAATAAGGGCTTAACCAACCTTTTTAGGAAGGGAGTAAGGTAAGATGTTTCCTTTTAATGTGCTCGTCCATGATCCCAAACAGGCCGAGTGTTGTAACCATGATTTGATACCAATTTGTAACACCCCCATTCTTTGTCTGAGAACTAAATAAAATTTCTCGTTCACGAGCCGGATTAGCTCTTCGATTTCCTGTTGAAATCCCTCTATTTGATCCACAGGTCCTATTGAAACCCCACTAGCACGAACATGCACAAGGCGCAGGATTCACCTATGCAACCTTAGATTGTGACCGCACGCCTATAAAAACGTGCTTCACATTTCAGGACTTCAGAACTTCTGCATGCGAGTCAACCCTGACTCTTGTTTCCCCGAATCCCCGACCTTCGGTTTCTCTCCAAGGCTAGACATATGGTAGTGTGTTATCCCCTCGATCGATGGCTTTGATCATGTCGTGATTTCATGTATCGAGATAATGAACATGAGCCAGCTCTGACTCTCCATTCCCCAAAATCTTGATCTCCATTAGCTCCTCCCTTAATCTTTCACCCATACGACCGGTCGCCATGACCTGGGGCTTATTCTCCAAACTCATCGAGACTTCATGTTTCGCGAAGTTGGAACACAACCCAACACCTATCTTTATAAATCCCGATCCCCAAACTCCCAATATCCCCTCGCCCAAATCAACTGTCATGGCTCTCCTGTGCTCTGACGGTTCAGATCAAATCACGAGTTTGGGTCTCGTGAGTTCACAAAAATCTACCCTTTCACTTCTTTCAGTAGCGAGTTAGTGAAATGTTGATCTCTCGACACGTGTCTTCTTATGATGGATAGTCAACGAGGGCCCCAATAGATCCTTGGATCTACGGTCCAGATTTCATCACTACTTGTGAGACTAAAGGAGTTGAGGCATTAACACCTGCGCTCCCTCTTCAAATGTAATGGTCATGACAGACCTCGAATCCTTCCCAAAGGATCTCGTCCGTTCGTCTCCCAAACGAAAGGATATTCCCTTTTGTTATTTGTGTTGGACACACCTACCACACTTAGAGGGGGGGTGAATGAGTGTGGGGCTCTTTTTCCCAAAACTGCCCTCTTGCACAAAAACTCATCAATTAGCATTCAACATTTATTCATTACCCATTGTTGTCAT
>JASDQU010010799.1:92172-121459 GCA_032191745.1 Picea mariana | reverse complement strand
CCAACCATTCTTCTAGGATAACTCAATCCATAAAGCGTCTTCCCGTGAGGGATTTCACCATAAGGGGACCACTTTGGAGTTCATCCATTTGTTTACCTTTGCATCAATTGGTTTCCACTTGGACATATAACATTCTCATCAAGGGAATCATATAAATCAATTACTTGACATCAACTAATGACATCAATCAAACCAAACCATTTACATCAATGACATATGATCCAACAATCTCCCAAGTAATCAAACCATTGGCATCAATGACAAACCATTGGCATCAATGACAACATGATCCAACAATTTGAACTCACTATCCTTTATGAACTTGGGCAAAGAAATTCAACCTCTCAGAGCTTCAAGCTTCTGCGGCTCCGAAACCTTCGAAAACTAACTCCTTCCTTCACAGCGTTCCCAAACCCAGGTCACCTGAACCTTCAGATGATTCTTGGGAAAATTATCCCTACTCTTAGTCGGGTTTCTGGATAAGGGCTTGGGTGTGTTTCAAATTCCCTAGGCTACTAACCTAAATGAAGTTCCTTCCTAACTGACTGATTTAGGAGCTATGACACCAGGGCAAGGTAAACTCATGGGTTTAACTTAGTGGTAGCCATACCAAGGAGCTTACTCTGACTCTGAGATATGATGCAATTCCCTAGGGAAGGTGCTTTCGAGGAATTAAATTAGAACATCACGAGAATCAAGCAGATGGGATGATTCTCATTGGAATGGACTCATGCTTCAGACTTAATCATTTTATACAGAAACCAACTATGGCATATAAGTATACACATGCATCCATTACTTCAATCTAAAACACCAGTCAATCATTCCATACATAAACCATTTATGGGCGTATAAACATGAGCATGTATCCATGATATTCAATTCAAAATACAAGGCATAAAACACATATCAGAACCACAAGGCATGATGCAACTACTGAGAGGGGTGATAATTTCCACCCAACCATAGGCTCAATCACTCCCAATGGATTTATCACTAGCCACCCCCTAGCTTAGGCCACAATGCTTTGAGATTCAATCTCTTACTTCTAGCTCAATGGAAGTTAGGGACGAAGGTTACTCTCCTTCTCCCTATACAATAATAGACAAGGATGAAGGTTACTATCCTTCTCCTGACTCAATCTCTCTTCTCTATGATCCCAAATCAATTTTCACTCACAATCCTTCCTTAGACCCGAGAGTTTCCGCTCTCATCCCTGCATTCTTTGTCGGTCCTCTCTGCCCACACCACACTTCCTTTCTTTCCTTCCTCAACAATATTGCATGTGGATCGAATTCCCAGTTCGTGGTCAGGTCTAGAAGCCTTACAGATTGGCAGTCTGCCCCATCCCCTCATTAACTTTTGAGGAGGTCTTCCCACCTACCAGCCTGATTGTAATTCATTTCAGGTTAGAGGGTTGTTCTAATGCTGAGCAATTAAAACCATCATAGTACTGACTCAGTGGAAGTTAACGCAACTGCTCCGGGCCCCTTCCACCACATTTTCATTAGCAATCATGGTATCTTTTATAACATCCCCTTCCAAGCAGTCATGCAACACATATCCATAAAAAATTTACATTCATTGACCTTTTATACAAAGGTCCATCAAATCAAACATTCACACCTTTGAGTTTCCCATAGTTCTCTGGACAATATAGTTTTATTTACAGACTGGGGGAAATAGGGTGTTACAGCATCTATCAAAGAGTGGGAAAACCATCCAAGAGGAATGAAATGAATTGGAATTCACATGTTATGCTGCAAGGATTTGATAAACGGGCCATAGACTTTGTAAGGAAAATCAATCCACAAGAAATAATATCAGGGGCAAGGTAGATAATCACTGTGACATAGTGTTGGCATAGGGGCAGACCCAGGGTTCAACGCTTCAACAACGCACCAACAAAACCCTAACTATCAGTTGTTTCGGTAACACCTATGAAGCAGATGAAGTCTCACCCAAGGTAGAGGCAAGGGGGGTTGTAGGACTCAAGTGTCTACAACCAAGATGGGACACAGATCTATGATTACAATACTTAACACAACACTTAGCCAACAATATGCATTAGATTATGATCCTCATTTACATCACAGACTTAACCCTTATTACAGAGCAGCGCAGTAATAACCAAGATCTAACACTTCCAATCACTTAGCACACAACATTAACTCATATATAGCATTCATTCACATCATTAATAACTAAGATACACCATCAGATGTATTCATTATACATAACATCAACAACACAAAGCAAATAATCACATAAACAACATCACAGAAAGCATATCAAGACACAGGATATACGTGGTTCACCCTAGTGTGGGGCTACATCCACCAACTTCTTCTTCTTTATTAGTCTTCGATCTCTTTACATTCATCTGCTCCTATGCACAAAGCCATAGAGCCCTACTCCGCAGTGGACATGTGATCTGTGCACCGCGCACTAGATCCACCTTCCTCAGAATCAAGTCAAGGCATAGAGCCAACTCCTCAATAGCACAAATCCTTACTTTACACAACTAGATCGCACAAAGAAACTTACAATCCCTTGCACTAAGCCAAACATTCTATGCACATAGCCAATACTGAATCTAGATCTACTTCTCACATCACTTAGCTACTTATTTATACATTTACACAAAGGCATAAAAACATGGGTAAACCCATGGGCCGACATCCCATACCTGTTACATGAACCCTAAAAACCCTTTGTTGGGTCCACAAGCCTGCAAAACAAGCGAGATCCTGTGATCTCCACTCCACCTGGGCGCTCCATCTTCGACCAGCCTGTTGAAGTCCCAAAAGTGGTCAAACATGACCAATGTTTTCACAAAACTTGGTCAATGGCCAACAAGCCCCCAACACTCACCTGTGACTCGTCCTGAGTCACTCAGATCTGGGTAGGGATGCTTCGAAGGCCTCAAGATTATCTCAATCTACCTTGACTTGCTACTTCACTAAAACCTCCTTCTCATTGAACTCCTAAATCACTTTCTTAGTAACAGGCCCTTCCAGGTGTTGTTCCACTATCGCAACCAGTTGGTCTAGCTGTGAGCCTTGGCCTTCAATATCTTCAAAAATCAGGCAGGCTTCGTCCTGCATCGAATGGATTCTTTGTGTCACCTCCATGAATTTTCTTTGGATGGAAGTAACCTATTGTTGGACTACATGTTGTTCATGTGATTGCTTCATTTTCTCAACTGTAGTAAGCAACTTCATCTATGCTTGCACGTTGGATGCCTGCTGCTTTGCCTCCTGGAGTTGTGCTTCCAATTTCTTCAAATATGGATCTTTTGCATGACACTCGTAGGTCTGCACACTCTGATCACTCAGTTGCTTACACTATGAGGTGAGTGCCATGATTCTTTCTACTGCATTCTTGGAATATTCTTCCCTCTGATCACGCACTTCTTGTGGAGTGATCGAAACTACCTGGATCTCTAGCTCCATTACCCTTTCTTGAAGCTACTGAATGGCCTCAGTGAGCTTCCACACTTGTATCTTGACCGACTCTTCTTCCTTCTGTGCCAAGCCTGACATAGAGAAAATTTCTTTAGTTACTGCCTCTTTGATTGCAATCTGCTCTGCGAGGAGTTGGTCTTTTTCTTCCTGTATCTTCGCATTGTTCTGCTCGAACTTCGCCTGAATTTCATTTTTCTCCTTCTGCACAAATTGAATTTGCTCTAGGACCTCCTCCTTTTCTTGCTTCAAGGCCTCTGTGGCCTGCTCCTTTTCTTCTTGGACTCGATGAATTCAAGCCTCTGTTACATCTACTAATATTTGTAATTGGGTGGGTTCATCCCCAAATTCTACAATTTTCGCTGAAGAAGGCATAATAGGTATTGCGCGGCTTGAATAGATAGCTTGTTTTATGTCCTTGAGATCCTTCTCTATTTTGTCATACAATGTTTCTTGATTTGCTTCATGTCTCTGCAATATATCCTCTGAAGCGTCTTCTACGGCAACGATGATGAGATCGACATTGTCCACTATGAGCACATTCTTCGACTGAGGTTTATTGGCTTGGGTCTTCTTCTGTGATGAAGGTTTCTGTGGAGAAACCTTCCTTTTCTTTGATGTTTCAGCCTTAGTAGGGGGGTCCTTTGGTGGTGTAACTTCACCTTTGTCTTGCTTTTCTCCTTCTTCCCCTCCTTCTTCTTGGTTCACTTCATCTCCTCCTCCTCCTGTAGGTGAGTTAGGCCTACTTTCCTCTGAGGCGTTGTCCTCCTCATCAATTTCTTTGTTATGCACTTCCTCCTTTTTCTTCGCGCTAGTCTATCCATCATGTTCAACCCGGGTGACCAAGGGGATTCCTATGATGTTGGGATCAGAGAGATATGCATGTTTCACCAGTACGAGGAACTTTGTTGGCCATTCTTTGGTGATCTCCTCCATGTCTTCGTCGGTCAGCCTGTAATAGTACTGCAACTCCTCCTTACTTTCATCCCTATGCGTAGTGATATAAATGAAGTGTTTATCTGCATGGAACTTCACTAGCATCCTGTACTGATGCAAAGTGTTCAGGGTCATTCATGGAAATACCTCAATGGCACACTTCAACTATACGTAGTAAGCATGGAACACCATGTTTGATTGCCACTTCTTCTCCATATCATTTGTGTACCACAAGGTGGAGAAACTTGTGGCCAACGACTCTGATGGCTCAAATTATGGCATTTTCCAAGTGACAAATACAATCAATAGCAGTAGCCAACTAAAATGAAACTCATATCCCTGATCTTGCACTTCGAGACAGTCCTTCTCCAACTCATTGACAAGTTAGCTCACCCAGTTCATTTGCATTCCTTCGACGCACTTCCCTGCGAGGTCTACTACAAATCCAGTGACCTGCGTCTGACTATTCTCTCTAACAAGATTACCATCTATAAGCTGAAAATATAGGTGCACTATGCCATCCTGGATGGAGCCTACCTTATAGCCTCACTTTCCCTTCTCTACATCGCTATAGTCTTCCTTTATGCGTTGTGCTAGGGAGATATCTCCAGCCTTCCCTGGGTATAATTGTTGAGGGTCTGGTCCCTGCATGCTCAGTCCCATGATGAGGTGGATCAGTGTTGGAGATGTCTGGTCCCTGTCGAGCCAAAGATACCCTCCATGGTAGCATGACAAGATAAGTTTAACACAAGTGTTAACCTCCTAATGTCAACCAAAGTGGGGGATCTTCATTACATTCAAGATCGTTGATTGCACGAGCTCCTTTATCCATGGTTGGGAGACTATGCACTACTTCTTACCAGTCATCTTCATCAAATACCAATGTGGCATGAGAATCGTGTAGTTCTTCCGGTCTCTGAGGTTGAAGTCGTTGTTCTTTAGAGCTAGAATATGTCCTAACTGGGGTCCAATTACGCGTATCCCCTTCGGGAGGTACACAGTGATCAGCGTGTATTCAAAATCCCATGGGATGTTGTCATGGTTAACCATGCTAGCTAGAGGAGGGATGTAGTTCGACAAGACTGACAGGATCTTCTTCGCGTTATCCAGATCATCGCGATGCTTGCTTCGCTTCTCAGCAGTGCGGCCAGAATTTCGTACAGTCAATGGGGATGCTTGTAATCCGCCAATCGACGATGCCTGTATTCCCATAGAAATGACTCTCTCAGTCATGAGGTCTACAAGTATTTCCTCCACAGACTTCTCTATTTTTCTACGTTCTCCTGACATGCACACTCATAATCAAATAACTTGGGTAGGCGAAAAGACAAACGAGGTAATCTGGTGAATGGCGAGGTCTAGAAATCACAACACGATATGCAATCGATTCTTTGTAAGCTCAGATATCTTAGTTTTCAAAAAGTGGTCTCGGCGTAGTGTCCGATAGGTCAAATAAGCAACATCGTAAAGAATTCCTCCAATGGGTAGGAATGTGTCCATCAATGCGCATTTGTCCATTATGGCACGGTCTCAACGGTTCAATGGTGGTATTTCCGGAAATAACTATGTTTCTATCTGTTCTGGAGCATCATTCTAATGGTCAAGGTGCCTCCAACGGTCATATAGCTTCGTCGTGGAGAAGTCCCATTCTGCATGGTTCTATTATTCTGGCGAAGTTCAAGTTCTGCAGATTTGTCTCCTGCAAAGTCTTTTCTAGAATTTCTCGTAGTTTTTCTAACTTGGCTTTCTTCTTACTGAGCTCCCTTACCTTCTTTCCTATGATCTGAGTCTCTGGATTCCTCTTTCCATTCTTATTGTTATTTTTTCTTAGCATAGTGACTTCTCCCTACTGATGTTATTTCAAAGGGGTCAAAGATAATACCTCTTTGATTTAGGTCCTGGGTGGACATACTTTCTTCGTGCATGGATAGGTCCTTAAATCCTTATTGCATTCTTTCAAAGTTGACAACTACTTCTCTTTCATTCTATTGCTTCGACTCAACTTCTCATTCTTCTATCAGTCGATCTATTCTTTGAGTTATGAAATCCCTTATTTCTTGATTTTTCTTTTTTGTGGCTTCCTCCTCTGCTTTCCTTCTGATATGATCCTTGTCAATCCAAATCTTTCCTAATAAAAGTGGAAAAGGGGCGTTGTTCTCAACAAACCTAATAACTTCAAAGTCTTCTTCTATTGACGTTTCATGAGAAATCATAGTTATATTAGTAACTCTTCCACATAGGGTTATCATCTTTCTTTTAAAGAAGCCTATTCTTCCCAATGAAGGTATCATACCAGGATTTCCCAAAATTTCCCAAGTGATTTCTAGCATAATATTCACATGTGTTTCTTCATCCAATACACAATCTATGTCTAAGTCTTCTATTCTTGTATCTATGCACTATTTTTATTTCAGGGTCTCTGGTAAATTGATGTCTCTGTGATCGTCCATTACTTCTATTAACTTTTTTAACATAGTCTCTGACTCTTTTTCTGTATGATTCTTTAACATATCCTTAGTTTCTTGACCTTATTTATAGTCTTCTTGTCTCATATTCATATTTTCAACTTTATCAATCATCTTTGGGAAATCCTCAACCTCATGACCAATATCTTTACAACAAAGACAAAGAGGGCCTATACCAGGGCATTCTTTAGCAAGATGTCTTGGTCTTCTGCAATTATAACACAATGTCAACCCTCTCTTTCTTTTAAACAATCCCCAGCCTTTCTTGTACTGTGCACTGGGATCACAGTGATGGACCTGCATTCTGCAAAAATTCCTTCTAGCTTTCTGCATCCACTTATTAGTCCAAAAATTATTTCTATGCATAGGAATAACATATCCTTCTCTATTTCTATCAGATTTATTCAGATCAACTATTTCTTCTAACTATGCCCTAGTTTTCAGATTAGTACAAAATCTATCAAACATACATAGATTCATACTTTCGAAGTAAAAATTTTCACTTATCTTACCTTTACCAGAGCATAAAGCTTTAAGATCTTACCTTCTTTCTTTAGTTCTAATTCCTTTCTTAGCACTGAGCTTCACAAGTCAAGTAGAATACTGCGCACTACAACAACATATCTACGCAAAGAGCTTCCTCTTTTCTTTAGTTCCCAACAATCACACTTTCAGGTCCCGACAATGGAACGATTTGTTGGCACGGGGGAAGGCCTAGGGTTCAATGCTTCAACAACGCACCAAAAAAACCCTAAATAGCGACCCTTTCAGCAACACCTGTGCAGCAGATGAAGTCTCACCTGAGGTAGAGACAAGGGGGGTTGTAGGACTCAATTGTCTACAACCAAGATGGGACACAAATCTGTGATTACAATACTTAACAGAGAACTTATCCAACAACATGCATTAGATTCTGATCCTCATCTACATCGCATACTTAACCCTTATTACAGATCAACGCAGTAATAACCAAGATCTAACACTTCCAATCACATAGCACACAACATTATCTACTATCTAGCATTCATTCACATCATTAAGAACTAAGCTACACCATCATATGTATTCATTCTACTTGTGATCTTCTCTCTGCTTGTCGAAGTCCCAAAAGTGGTCAAACACGACCAATGTTTCCACAAAACTTGGTCAAGGGCCAACACATAGTAATTGACAAGATGGGAAAAAGCAACACCAATTACAAACTATACCATGGAGACTGTCGTAAGATTTTTGTTTGAGAATGTAGTCACAAGGTTTGGATGTCCGCACATATTACTCAATGATCAAGGCACACACTTTCTGAGTAAGATAATTTCATAATTGACTTAGGAGTTTCAAATTCATCATAAGAGGAGTACCCCATATCACACTTAGGCCAATGGGACAGTGGAATCTTTTAATAAAATATTGGAAAATGATTTGACAAAAAAATTCAATGTAGGGAGAGACGATTCAGAATTAATAGTTCCTGAAGTGTTATGGGCTTACAGGACTACAAGTAAAAATTTCACAGGGAAGACACCCTTCAGGTTGGTCTATGGGAAAGAAGCAGTGATGTCAATGGATTTTATTCTACCTAGCCTACACATTTGAGAAATCATTGATCTATCAAACTATGGTGAAATAGAGGAGATATTGGTATAGTTAGTACAACTTAAGGAAGATCGATTTGTTGCAGGTTTCCATCAGCAATTTTAGAAGGAAAGAGAAAAGGCTTGGCATGATAGACACATTAAATAGAAAAAAATTCTAGGAGATTTGGTATTACTCTATGACAACAAGTTTATGCAGCATCGAAGGAAGCTTAGAATGCATTGGTTAGAACCTTATGTGATTCAACATGTAACAGAGATAGGTGTTGCATAGTTGGAAACCCTTAATAGAGAATTCCTTGGAGGAATGGTGAATGGAAGCTAGATGAAACTCTATAGAGACAGTCAACAGTTTGCGCAATAATCTGGGTTGTGCCAGAACACATGTATCATAGTGGTTGTACTATAGTAGGAAGGAAAAACATATAAAAACAAATAAAAAGTAGAAAAAGAAGGAAAATCAAATAAAAAGTAGGTATAGAAAAAAGAAGAAAATATTATAGAGTACAAGGCATTGGAGATTACGCACAAGGAATGGTTATCACAGATCAAAATAGAACTGAGCCAATTCATAAAATAAAGCATAGAAGAAAAATATTGTGAATAAAATAGATGCAAAAGAAAGAACAGTTGCATAGTTTGGCAATGACAAGACCATTGGAAACATTAGCGCACAGAAAAAATGACTACGAAGTGAGAATGAAAAGTCATAAAGGCACTGTATAATATTAAATGGTAAAAGATACCAAAGATCACGATAGATTGACAATAATAGGGATAAATCACACGAAGGATTTGGTAATAAAGATGCATTTATTTAACTATTCATCAACCCCATTGGTGGATTGGACAAGTTATTTAAGGCATGATGATAGATGTACAATTGGAAAGGAGGCACAAAAAAAACCGAAGTTCGTTAAGTGTAACTCATTGTAACTCAAAGTTGCATGCAAGAGAGAGAAAACTAGAGTGAACCAGAGTGAACCCGAGTGCATCAGATCCAAGATACAACTACAATAGAATAGTCACAGAGACAATTAATGAACCTGTTGCACAAGACGAATGGCCTCACCAAAATTTGGAGCGCCATCGACAAAAGTGTGAAAATAGTTAAAATTCCCAACAGTTACACCAGAGGTGGATGAAGTACCAAAATTTTTGGCTTCGGCTTCACAAGAAAGCTACCATAGAAATTACATCCCACCTAGGATGGATAACGCGCCACCAATCAACATACCAATAAATGGGAAATACCCGCTAGTAACATCACCAGTCCCCCCCCCCCGGTGTAAGCATTGAAGGAGATATGCTTGACATGGTTGTCAACATCAAGTTCATGGATCATGATATCACCGACAAGAAAATATTATCAAAGTTGGATAGGGTTTTGGAATGTTGTTCAATATTGAATGGGGGGTGTGTGAATCGGTATTTCTTCTTTGTTTCAAATTAAATTAATTCTTTATTAATTTATAACAATTTATCAACAAGAATGTACAAAACTCTGAATTTTAAATGTAACAATCTTAAAAATTATATTTCATTTACAAGTTACAGCTTGTAAGTTGAGACACCAGTCTCTCTTCTTTTGAGCACCAACTCAAGGAGACACCAATCCCCTATTTTCCAAGCATCAACTTGAGAAAGTACCAACTCCGTGTAGATCAGGATCCAACCTGTAGAGGACTCCAATCCTATTTTTTTTCAAGCACCAACTTGAGGAAGCTGCAACTCCATGTTTCAGGCTTCAACCTATAGAGGAATTCAATCCTCCCTTCCACCCTCACTTCACATGAATGTTTTACGTTCTTCCTTTGACTCTGTCTGTGTTTTGACCTTCTGAATTAGACTAGAGAGACATGTTCCTTCCACCATATTTTTTGGTTTATATAGTCTTTCAATTGTTATAAAATTAGTACCAGTGTGTCTTTTAATAATGTATCATTCCACCTCTTAATTTATTTGATAATAATGTTGTTTTAATAACAAATTTCTTCCTTTATTATTATTATTTTTAAGTAATCGAATGACCTAGGTTTTATCTTCAATATCCTTTTAAATTAATAATCATGTTCTTAATTTGCACTTGTAAGCCAGACACTTTTTCTTGGAGTATTTTCCTATATTGAAATAGACAAGTGCTAATTTCTTCACTCCATAGGACCAACGTTCGTGACCAATGACTTATTAATATGTATGGAATTATCACTTACCACTTGTGGTATCCCTCTTGGTGGCATGAGTGATTAGAATGGTTTTAGAAACCCGCTATCAGGGTATCCGCATTCACAGGATTCTACCACGTGTCTACCATGGTAATTTACAAACCACCTACGTGCATGTCAACCTTCTCATTAACCTCTTATCCCTTTGGTGATGTGTGCTACATCTCCACAATAGATCTATCATCTCGATGAATGGTTATATCTGAACCTCCCACAATATTTATTACACATCAATCTAATAGTTGGGTTTTAATCAAGCATTGAATAAATAATCCTAGATTTCTTAGGCACTTTATATAGATCGAAGGTTTGTATTTAATCAATCGTTGAGTGGGAGGTTCTCATTTATTTTAAACATGTAATTTTTACTTGGAATTATTTTATGTGGCGGGTTCGCGGACTCGCGGGCTCATATTTCTTCTCAGGTGTCATCAAAATGCACTTCCCACTTTCACTACCTCCATAATGAACCTATAATTAGAAATGTTTTGAGTGATTCTTCTCAGGTTCACGCACTTGTGGGCTCACAGACTCACATGTATTCTCGAGTGTCATCAAAATGCATGCCTAAATTCTGCTACCTCCATAATGAACCTATACTTACAAAATTTTAAGTGAATCTTCTCGAGTTCACAGACTCACATGTATTTTCGGGTGTCATAGAAATGCACATCTATCTTCCACTACCTCCATAATGAACCATACTTAGAAATTTTTAAGTGATTCTTTATATGAATTTGATCGATAGAATATGATACTTAGAAATTTTTAAGTGATTCTTTATATGAGTCTCATCGATAGAATATGATACTTAGCCATTTTTTTGGGTGTGCAACGGACTTGTGGAAAAATATCTGAGTCGTCAGATCATGGTTCCATTTTGTTCCAACGATCGTCGATCAATCAACCTCGTTCTTCTCCATTCACTGTCAATTCCTCCATCCGATCATGCTCTTATTTTGATCCAATGATCAACATTGTTCTTCGTTATTTACTGTCGATTCATACAATTTTCACACTTATAATGATCAGAGCATTGATCATTATAATAAACGGAGAATAGAGTCTCGGGTAGCTTTGAAACATGTTCATTTTGATCTTTGTTCATATATAATTATTGTATTTTATTTGAGCACCAGATTTTGATCATTTTATTTTTTCATTTCTATGAGACAACTTCAGCTTTGTATATCTCATAATCAAAAACCATATTCTCATTATTCCATCTTCTTTATCATATTTAATTCTCTTGCAACTGGTATAGCAGGGTACTTTAACAAATTTATAGTCTTAATGGGTTTTGTCTGGATGATAAACCCATATTAACCCTTGTTGACATCAATGAAAACATAACACCATGTCCAACATTCTCCCCCTTTGGAATTTATGGCAACAAAGTAAAACATCTTTATTTTAACTGAGTTTTAATGTTTATTCTCCCCCTTTGATATCAATAACAGAAAGGATATTTCTTTGCTCCCCCTGAGGTTTTACTCCCTCTGAGATTATACTTCCCCTTTCCATGTGCTCCTTCTCTAATGGAACTTGTGCAATTAAATTTGATATGGAGATTACCCCCAATTTATGTCTAAGGTATGAAAAAGTACTCCTAGGTAAAGGTTTTGTGATTATATCTACAATATGTTCTTTAGTTTCCACATATTCCACTTTAACAACTTTTTGAGAAACCTGTTCCCTTAAAAAGTAAAATTTGAATGGGATATGCTTGGTTTTTGAGTGCATGACAAGATTCTTAGAAAGGTTTATGGCACTTGTATTGTCATAGTTAAGAAGAATTGAATGATCATATTTTACGTGTAAGCCTTCTAGTGCATCAGGAGGCAACAACAATATATTCAACTTCTATTGTAGATAGTGATATGGAGGGTTTCTTTTTACTTATCCATGACACAATATATTTTCCTAGAAAAAATGCACCTCCAATAGTTCTCTTTCTATCATCAATAATTCCTACCCAATCTACATCAATATATGCAGTTAATGTGAAGTCTTCTATTTTTGGATACCATAAACCATAAACCAAAATCCAAGGTTCCTTTGAGATATCTAAAAATCATTTTAACTTCTTTCATATGTGTCTCTTTAGGTCCAGATTGAAATCTGACCACTATTACTACAACTTGCATGATGTCTTGTATTTTTTGTTGTTGCATATAATAGGCTACCAATCAATGATCTATACACGGTTTGTTCTACTTCTAGTGATTCATCATCTTTGCTAAGTTTGCATCCTCTAATCATAGGAGTGCTCATAGGTTTACAACCTTCCATTTGAAATTTCTTCAACATTTCCTTAATATTTTTGGTTTGAGAAATAAATATGTCTTTGTGTGATTGTGACACTTGTAACCCTAGGAAGAATCCCAGTTCACCAAGCATTGACATCTTGAATTGTTTTTTCATTTATGTAGAAAATTGTTTTCTTATAGGATTTAGATTACTTCCAACGATGTTATCATCCACATATACTACAACAATAACCATATTCTTATTTTCAATTTTAATGTAAAGATTGTTTTCAGTAGCTCCTCTTTTGTATCCTTTCTACTGTAGATTATTATCAAGTCTTGAAAACCATGCCCTCGGAGCTTGTTTGAGACCATACAATGCTTTCTTTAATTTGCAGGCATAATCTTTATTTTCTGATAATATAAATCCTTCAAGTTGTTCTATACAAACTTATTGCTCTAGATTTCCATTTAAGAATGTTGATTTGACATTCATTTGATATATTTTAAAGTTTTTAAAGAATAAAAATTAAAAAAAAAAACATTTGTATAGCTTCCAATCTGGCCACACGAGAAAATGTTTCCTCAAAGTCCATCCCTTCTACTTGTGCATATCATTTTCACTCTAATATTTCTTTATTCCTTATAATTTGACCATCTTCATTAACTTTATTCTTAAAAATACACTTGGTCCCTACCACATTTTTGTATCTTGGTCTTGGGACAAGTTTCCGGGTCTGATTCTTCTCTATTTTATCATGATCTTCATTGATGTCTTTAATCCAATATTCACCTTTGCTAGCTTCTGCAAATTTTTTGGGTTCTATTAGGGAGAGCATTGCTTGCTCAGATTCATATGTTATCCTTCTTGTTTCAACTCCAACACTTGTGTTGCCTATGATTTGACTTTCAGGATGGTCTCTTTGTACTCTTCTTGATGGTGCTCTTGATTCTTGTCTTGGTGATGCTTCCTCTTCATTTTCTTCTTCATTTTCTCATTCTTCTTCTTGTATTTCTTCAGTTTCTTATTCATCATCATCATCATCTCTTCTTCTTTCATCAACTTGTGAATTGTCTTGAGATTTGATTCTTCTTGATGTTAGATCATCCACCTTTACATTTTCACTTTCTACAATTTTATGCAATCTCAAATTGTAGCATCTATAGGTCATTTAATTGGATGAGTAACCAAGAAATATTCCTTCATCTAATCCAGAATCAAATTTTCCTAGATTATCATCATCTCTTTTTATATAGAATTTGCTCCCAAAGACTCTGGAGTGTTTAACTGATGTTGTTCTGCCAAACCACAACTCATATGGTGTCTTTTCATAGTTAACTCTAAGATGTTATTTGTTAAATATATATATATTTGTATATACTACTTCTCTCCAATAGATATCTAGGAGTTTGGATTCATTTAACATAGTTTTGGATACTTCTTAGACAATTATATTTTTCCTTTTATCTACTCCATTTTTTTGAGGAGTCCTTGGAGATGAAAAGTGTCTTTTAATTCCATGAGTTTCACAAAAACCATTGTACTCATATGAGGTAAATTCCCCTCCATTGTCTGATCTTAGGAACTTGATTTTGAGATCAGTCTCATTTTCAACATGTTCTTTGAATTTTTTGAATTTTTTGAATGCTTCTGATTTCTCTTTAAGAAAATATACCCAAGTCATTCTTTTATAGTCATCAATGAATAAAATGAATTAATGTTCACCTTGCATGCTTTTAGTTCTTGTTGGTCCACAGAGGTCAGTGTGGACACATTTTAATGATCTTGATGTAGAATGTTCTTCTGTCTTGAATCTTACTTTTGTCTACTTTCCATGTTGGCAGTGCCTACAAACATAGTTTGAATGTTTAATAATCTTTGGCATATCTCTCACAACTTCATTTTTATTGATTTTTATTAAATTGTCAAAACCTATATGTCCCATTATTTTGTGCCATAGACAAGTTTGGTCTATTTGTCTCATGCAACATTTTTCTTCTTCTTCTATGTTTAAGATATAAACATTACTTGGTGCCCTTGGTGAAAATCCACTAGTTTTCCTAAGTCTTCTTTTCTAATTTAACATTTTTGGGAGTCAAATATGAGTATGTGTCCTTGATCACAAGTTTGGTTCACACTGAGGAGATTAGGGTTCAAATTTTCAACTAATAGCACATTTTCTTATTTATCTTTATTATTTCCTAGACTGACTATGTCCTTTCCAAGTATCTTGGCATAGACATTATCTCCAAATGCAACACTTCTTTTTTTATTTATTTTTTAGACTGAGGAATTTGTCTTGATCTCCAATCATGTTTTTTGAACATCCACTATCAACATACCACTGACTCCTTTTATATTTAGCATATAAGGCTACCTTACCAGTATATTTCCTTTTCTTCCATTTGTTTTTCTTTGCATGCCTTCTTATGATTTTCTTCTTGAATTTTGGATTTTTTTATGGGAAGATTTGCTAGTCTACAATCCTAGATTTGTGGCCATAATTGTTGCATTTGTGGCATTCAACATTGTAATTTCCCAGTGGAGAGAATGAATTATAGTTTATGTTCTCTTGATTATTATTATTCTTGTTATTCTTATAACCATATATTTGAACATTTTTATGATTGTATTGTCCATAATCTCTACAATGTAATGCTTCATGCCCAAAATTATTGCAAGAGAAACAATAGCCAAGAAAGAGACATTGATGCCTTTTTGAGGAAGTTCTTCTTGTAGTTGTATTATTTCTATATTCATTTTCTTTTGAAGGGAGAGAATATTTTTGTTTATTAGAATCAGTCTTTATTTTTCTTCTTCCTTTTTGAAAGATATCTGAAGGAAAGCTGCATAACTTTTTGGATTTTTGTCAGTTTTCTAATATGTAGAGTTAGATATTTTGTTTGACTTATTTTGATCATAACCTGATCCTGACTTATTGCTTGATGATCTTTGACTGTTAAGAATATCATCCAATATTTTTGAACTATTTTCAAATCTTGATTGGTCGTTTCTTCCTCAAGTTCTCTTTTTAGAAAAACAATTTTGCCCTCTATCTTTTCATAGTCTAAATGCTTTTAATTGAGTTGTTTACTTATGACCTTTTCAATTATTTTGGATTCTTGGAGTTGAGTCTTCAAGTCAACAATGATTTGTTTTTATTCCTTGATGGTTATTAAAACTTCCTTTTCTCTTAATTTTTGCTTTTCTTCATGTTTTAATAGTTGTTCTCTTAATGATTTGTTCTTATTTTTTATATTTTCCCAGTTCTTCAAGAGCACTAATAAGTTCTCCTTCAAGGCCTAATTCTCCTTCAACTTCATAGTTTTCTTCATTATCATAAACAACATTATTTTGAATTTCTATGCCCATAAACAAAAGTTATGTCTCATCATGTTCTCGCATGTCAAATGAACTATTGTCTTCTTTGAAGTAGAAGTTTTTCTTTTTCTTGTAGAATTTCTTCTTGTTTCCAGTTTTTCTCTTCTTAGGTTTATGATTTTGATTTTCTTCATCATCACTCTCTTAACTCTTCCATGTCCTTCATAGATGACTTTAAGTTTGTCCCAGATTTATTTTGTTGATTTACCATGCATCACTTTTACAAATATGGGGTTTGTTAATCCACCCAGAATTGCATTAACAACCCTTGAATTATCATTACAGAGTCTTTTTGCAGTAACATATGAAGGTGCAGTTGTTGGTGCAGTGTAACCATTTACCATGGATATTCAAGCATCACATCCAAGAGCCATAAGATAAATTTTCATCCTTATACTTCAAAATGCATAATCATTTCCTTTGAACAATGGTGCTCTATTGGAGGACATTCCTTCTTGTCGATTCATTGGGTTTTTCAGAATATGCTTTCAAGTGAATAGACTGTGGTGAAGGAAACCTCTTTGATACCAATTGTTGGAATGTTTTTCAATACTGAGAAGGGGGTTTGAATCGATATTGCTTATTTTTTCTCAAATTAAATTAATTCTTTATTAATTTATAACAATTTATCAACAATAATGTACAAAACTCTGAATTTTAAATGTAACAATCATAAAATTATATTTCATTTACAAGTTACAGTTTGTAAGAGACACCAATCTCTCTTCTTTTGAGCACCAACTCAAGGAGACACCAATCCCCTATTTTCCAAGCACCAACTTGAGGAAGCACCAACTCTGTGTAGATCAGGTTCTAACTTGTAGAGGACTCCAATCCTCTTGTTTTCAAGCACCAACTTGAGGAAGTTGCAACTCCTTGTTTCAGGATTCAACCTACAGAGGAATTCAATTCTCCCTTGATCCTCCCTTCCACCCTCACTTCATGTCAATGTTTCACGTTCTTCCTTGGACTCTATCTATGTTTTGATATTTTGAATTAGACCACAGAGACATCTTCCTTCCACCATATTTTTTGGTTTATATAGTCTTTCAATATTTATAAAATTTGAACCAGTGTGTCTTTTAATAATGTATCATTGCACCTCTTCATTTATTTAATAATAATGTTGTTTTAATAAAGACTTTCTTCCTTTATTATTATTATTATTAAGTAATTGAATGACCTAGGATTTTTCTTTAATACCCTTTTAAATTAAGAATCATGTTCTTAATTTGCATTGGTAATCCAAACAATTTTTCTTGGAGTATTTTCCTGTATTGAAATAGATAGGTGCTAAGTTATTCACTCTATAGGACCGACGTTTGTGAAGAATGACTTATTAATATGTATGGAATTACCACTTACCACTCGTGGTATCCCTCTTAGTGTCATGGGTGATGAGAATGGTTTTATAAACCCTCTATTGGGGTATCCACGTTCATAGGATGCTAGCATGTGTCTATCATGGTAATTTACAAACCAACTACGCAGATGTCAACCTTTTCATTAACCTCTTCTCCCTTCAGTGATGTGCACTACATCTCCATCGCCGATCTATCGTCCCGATGAACGGTTATATATGAACCTCCCATGATATTTATTACACCTCGATCTGATGGTTGGGTTTTAATCAGGCGTTGAGTGGATGAACCTGGATTTCCTAGGATATTTAGAGAGATCCACGATTTGGATTTAATCAATCGTTGAGTGAAGGAGCCTCATTTATTTCAAACATGGAATTTTTATTCAGAATTATTTTACGTGGCAGCTTCGCGGAATTATGGACTCACATGTCTCCTCAAGTATCATCAAAATGCACACCCCACTTTTGCTACATCCATAATGAACCTATACTTAGAAAAAATTTAAGTGATTCTTCTCGGGTTCATGGACTTGTGGACTCATAAACTCACATGTCTTCTCGGGTGTCATAAAAATGAACTCCTAACTTCTTCTACCTCCATAATGAACCTATGCTTAGAAAATTCTAAGTGATTCTTCTCGAGTTCATGGACTAGTGGACTCACATGTATTCTCAGGTGTCATCAAAATGCATGCCTATCTTCCACTACGTCCATACTGAACCATAATTAGAAATTTTTAAGTGATTATTTATATGAGTATAATCGATAGAGTATGATACTTAGCCATTTTTTGGTGGGTGCACATCGGACTCGTGGAAAAATATCTGAGTCATCTGATCATGGTTCCATTTTGATCCAATGATCATCGATCAATCAACCTCATTCTTCTCCATTCACTGTCAATTCCTATGTCCGATCATGCTCTCTTTTTTATCCAATAATCAACATTGTTCTTTGTTATTTATTGTCGATTCCTACAACTTTCACACTTATAATGATCAGATTATCAATTATTATAATAAACAGAGAATAGAATCTCGGGTAGATTTGGAACATGTTCCTTTTGATCTTTGTTCATATATAATTACTGTATTTTATTTGAGCACCAGATTTTAATCTTTTTTTTTCATTTCTGTGGGACAACTTCAGCCTTGTATATCTCAAAATCAAAAACCATCTTCTCAGCCTTATCATTAATCCATCTTCTTCATAAAATTTAATTCTCTTACAAAGATATCTTGCAACTAGAATAGCAGGGTACTTTAATAGATTTATAGTCTGAATGGACTTTTGTGTATTATAAACCCATATTAACCATTGTTGACATCAATAACAACATAACACCATGTCCAACACAGGGAAAAATACTTGTTTGATAAGATCATACCGAGCATGGGAGCGATAGTGCTGGAGTGATGCAGGAGCATCACTCCACCTCAGCAAATGTGCTAGCATGCCAACACATAGACACGCAATGGAGAAAGGGAGAGGCATCAATCCTCCCATTTTTAAAATTTTAAATATGATTCAATACGGATTTTCGTGTTGTAAGGTTGTATGAGTCAGGCCATGCCTTTGTATAGGTAGTGGGTAGGGTTGCCTTAAATGGTTGCTTGTAGCAGGTCCAGATCGTAGTTAGGTCTGGACATTTATTTATGGAATGTAGTTGTAAAGGTATGGTGTCGTAACTGAGACAGTGATGGCACTAAGGCAGTGAAGAGGATAAGCTCGTAGAGCCCTCGTTTTGTAATTAGGAGACTTGAGAGAGAGATCTCGGGGTAGAGAGGTCTTAGAAGAAGCAGAAATTAGGATAGAGTTAGAATAGGAGAAATAAATGAGACTTTGTCATAGTCCATTCTATGTACACATTTGTAAACAGACATTCATCTTAATACGAAGAAAAGCAATTTTTCCTACACATGACGTGTTTATGAATTATTTGCATTTTGTGAATGTTATATGTGTGTTAATGTGTTGTAGATGTATGATAGGTTTCATCTGCAGTAGGAAGATAAATTTATTTATCTTTTTTTGAGTTTGAAGTATCATTATGTGTTCTTTAGGATTTGCAAGGAGTGCACAACAGAACATTTGAAGTTCTGTATCCAGCGTAAGGAATGCACATCTAAAATCTGTGGAGTTAGGAAAGAACGTGTCAGGAGGGTGCACCAGAGTGATAAGAACTCAAGGAGGAACCTCAAGGTTTCTAAATACCTTAGAGAAATCTATGTAGAGAAGGCACAGAGAGACATATTTATTGAAAACTCTATAAGGAAGAGCTCTGCAAGGTGTGCATCGAGCAAAGAGAACGCTAAGAGGGCGAGAAGAATTTATTTTAAAGAAATCCTTCGGATTTCAGTTTGACGAAATCCCAAAATCGTAAGGAGTGCATGGGAGATCGAAATATTCAAGGAGATCAAGCTCATAAGGAATAATGCAAGGAGTGCGTGGGTGATGGACCTATTCCAAGTCCTAAATCTTAGAAGAGATAGTATTTTCAAATGCCCAGGTGAGACCTAGAGGATGGGATCGTGGGAGAAAGTTCAAAGGCCAAAAACCTTTGAATATTGATGAAATATTCCAAGTCGAAAGAAGTCAAAATATTAGGAGGAGGAGTGACAACAACCGTCATATTGGTTGTATGGAGGGACCTGGACCGTTAGATCAATGTCTAGTGACATAAGGAAGCACAGAGGAGGAAACATATCTCAAGCGTTGGATCTGAGCGTAGAGGATTAGCCACCGTCTGATCACGAGAAAGTGTGCAAGCATTAGCATGGTGTATATGCAGAAGAGAGGACTCGCAAAAGTCCCAAAGTCATTTGCGACCATCCATCATTTGAGAGGATGCGTGGTGGAAATCCATCAAGTTTGGGTGAAGACGCTTTGGGAGGAACGAGCGCACAAAGAAGGTTGAAACACCCAAAGCCCGAAGATTCAAAGAGTCGAGATTCGTCAATCTGCAGAGGGACACGTGTCAACATATCGCAAGCTCTGGGTAAGTTGTAGTGAGGTTTCAGTTGAGAAATGAGATCGTCGAAGCCCGAAGAGCCAAAGAGAAGTTGGACCGTTAGATCCAGGAGGACACGTGGCAAGAGATTGTGAACTCCATGTGAAGTCACTCTGGGAGAATGTAGAGAATAAGGTTTTGAGATCGTCGAAGCCCTAACAGCGGAAGAGGATGATAGTCGTTGATCTGGGTTGGATAGGTGTCACCCGATCGTGAACTTCAGAGGATTGTACTACAGGGTTTTTTGTGAATAATTGTTTCGAGATATCTTGAAGCGCCGAAGGCCGAAGTGGTTAAGAGTCATTGACACCATAGGGAGCACATGGATCATGGATATAAGAAGGGACACATGGAGGATGGATATTCACTTCATTATATAGCCATTGAACAACTGTTGGATTAAGGGAGGAAATGTGTCAAGATATCTAACACTTCGGAGTTTTGTGGTTGTTGAGATTTGAAATCACTGAAGGTTGAAGTCCCAAAAATGACGAGAGTCATCAATGAGAAGGTGGAAACACGATGTCAAATATAGAACTCTAGAAAAAAGCGGAGGAGGAAAGGTCTATAGACCCGAAGGAGGATCTTGATCGTTGATCGAGAAGGAGGTCACGGGATCATAGATCTGAGTTGAAAGGTCAAACATCTGAGGTAGAAGCAGGGTCATTGATTCAGTAGGATAGGTGCCAGCAGATCGTTAACTCCAGGAGATAGAAGTAAGGAGGAAAGTGAGGTTTGAGATTTAAAACACCCTAAGTCCGGAATCACGAAGAGATCTAGTCCTTAAATTTGGAGAGGGAATATTTGAACCACCAATCCAAAGATACCATCAATATCAGGAGATCGATGGTCCCACAACATTTTAGGGATTGAAGGTGTGTGAGATTTAACATGAGTCACAATGTCATGTGAGGACATCATCCAAGGCCACATGCGAAGAAGGAGCTTAGCAAAGGGAGCTTGTGGAGGTTGAGAATCAATATTCCTAAAGGTCGGACACATGGAAGAGATCCTGGCCATAGATTCAAGGAGTTAGATGGAAACAGATCTTCCACTCTGGGAGACTGCCATATAGAGGTGAGAGAAGTTTGAAATTGGAAACTCCCGAAGCACGAAAGGTGAAATCAACGACAGTCGTTGATATAGAGGGGAGTTATGTGGCAACAGATCACGATGATCTGAGATTGTGTGTAGATGGCAGGAAAAGAGATTTGATAGTAGTCGTTGATCATGGGGAAGCGTCGAGAGACAGGAGATCGACAAATGGGAAGGATTGTGGGGCCAGAACTTGTGTGGAGGATAATTATTCCAGAGTGGGCTGCAATTGGAACCAAAGTATTCAAAAATTGATACGTGGCAGCTTGAGGAGGATTGCGGGGTAAAAAGTGGGCTGGTTTGAAACCACTCTTGTCCATGCCTGTAATCGTGCATTAGCACAAGGACACGACCCAGGGTCATATGAAGGAGGGGCTAACACCAAAGGTGCTTATGACTGAACTAGTGTTTTGAGAGCACATGGAAATTAGCCCACAGGTCTATCGGGACCTGCACATAGGGAACAAAGGGGCCTATGCATATTTGATTTGGGTTCAATCAAGAGCCCGAAGAGTCAATTCAAATCAGCAGAAGAAATATCCAGAGATCGGGAGGTCGGCAGAACCCCAAGAGGGTAGGGGGGATGCATCATGGAGACACAATTGTGGGCAATCAAACTAGAGAAGTCGGGCATACTTAACCTGATGGAGATCCAAAACTTTGTACATAGTCTAGAAATTAATTCATGTGTGAAGGTAGTGCTCAGTTGCATCCATGGATGGACATTGTGTCTTGACCCCCCAATGTCAATTGATAATGCGTTAATTGTGTGGATCACAAGGCTCCCAAAATCTAGAGAGGATCTGACCATTTTGTTCAACAAGATAGGAGAGAGATCCCTCTCAGAAGCGATGAAGGAAAAGTTCCATAATTTCAGGGGGAAAGGGTATTGGATGTTAAAAACATCAATGATGACAATGGTAGGTTTTCAGCTTAGGTATTGGCCTGCATTTTGTTGTGCAAGTGAAGACAGGATGAAGTACTAGCTGCAGTAATTGTAGCTGCATAAAAATGCATTGAAGGGGTTCAAATGAACTAGGTCACCTTCTTGGTGAACCAATTTTTGCAAGAGTGTATTGAGGCCCAGGAAAAGGGAACATAATTTCAATGTGCATGGTTATTGATTTTGATTGCGTTGGTCGGATGGAAGGAACTAGGATACTATTAGCGCATGGGGACATTTGATATATGTAATGTGTTTGGGAGGTATGTCAACTTATGGAATACAATGAATAAGAGAAGACAATAGGAAAATAGCATCACATTTTTTGTATACTTGGAAAATATCAAGTATCTAGTCGAACACACATTGTGCATATCAAATGAGACGGTGGAAACATATAAGGAAATCGTGCATTTCAAAGAAAGCATGCACCACATGTATGTGTAGGAAAATAAGGACCTAGCGCACCATTGGTTTCCAAACAACTATAGGTTGACATCTAAATACATATGACTAATTTTGAATGATTGGGAATATGGGTGGAAAACCCCAGCAGAGAAAACGGGGCACCCGAAAGACGAAGAAGACCAGGATAAGAGTGATGAATAACTAGATGAGGAGTGGGGGAATGACAAGAACAATGGAGCATGAGATATGATTGACCCATCAACATTAAAATTTCAACAAACATTCCCCACAATAGGAGAAAAATAGAAGTATAAGGGGAAGGAACCAACAGGAGGGGCACACAAGAAGGTTAAAGTGCACAAGGAAATCTTAGTTTATACTTTAACCAATGATGATATGGACCACATAGGATACCAAGTATGGGACGCCGTAGAGGAAATCATGGAGGAAGTAATGAAGACATGAGAAGAGAATTAATAGAGAGTGCAGGATCAGTTGGCCTCCAACATCTCGTAGAGGTTTCTAGCATAACAAGAGAGCACATGACTGAGTGAGGACCATCCATTATTCTAGGGAAGGAATCAAAGAGTGCGCATACAGTCTTGACCCAGTTAGCATTCGGGCACAAAAAAATCCAAATTGATACAGACACACTTGAATTTTCAATGTTAGAGTTACAAGAACAGGTGAACGCACTAGGATAATTGAACATAGTGGTATCGAGGATGTCGATACAAATATCATAATACTTGCAAATGGGCATGTTGCAAGAGATTAAGAGCAGAGGTGATGAAGCACACTAGGAGATGATGAAAATGATGGATGAAAGAGCCCAGTTACAACAACAATATGATGCTATGCTCCAAAAAAAGAAGGAATTTGAAGGCCAAGTGGAAGAAGTAATGAAAGACAAGAACAAGGTTGAGGAAAATGTAAATAAATCCCTCAAGAAAAAGGATGAAGCTGAAATTATGGCACAGAAAACATAGGCAATCGTCCAAAAATTATACAAGGCCATTTCGGAAGTCTCGATAGTAGTTGAGGCTACTATGGAAGAACAAGTATTGAAGATCATTTAACTCATCAAAGGCTTCTTATTGTATATATAAGACCTACAATTGCATAGTAAACAAGACATACCACTAGAAGTCAGAGAAGGAAGAGAGAGAATGACGATGACATAAGTCGCTAACATTAAGAATATAGAAGAAGAGTGTGCAAGACTTTGCGAGGAGAGTGAAAATATATGGACAGACTTAGTGGAAGATCTGGTGATGAAGGATGTAGATGCCAAGTTAATATAAGCACAATAAAATGCCCAGGAAGCGTCAGAAAGGATCACTACACTTCCACCAGTTGAACTTATGATAATGATTTTGGCACAGAGGCAATCATACATGGAAGTGGAACACATGAGGGATCAACAAAATATCCTTCAACAACATTTAGGACCACTGCGGGAAGAAGCAATGAGGGTGATCGGTGAACTGACCACTACATAGGGTAAGGTAAAGCAAGAATCCTATGAAGTAGAAGAGAAACTTACAGCCTTGATAGTACAGGGGCAAAAAATATCTTAGAAACAGAGGTAGTGATGCTTAAAGAAGTGTAGGTAGTAAAGGAAACCTCCCAAAAGTTCATTGAGGCATGAAGGAGCAGGAAACATGCCTTAGTGGCTTGGGACAAGCGAAAGGTGAGTGTTGGGGGCCTATTGGACAAGAAATTTTGGGATACAATTTTAGTAAAAATCCTAAGTATAGAGGAAGTGCACAGAGGAGGTGCATATAAGAAGAAGGAAGACTAGGGAGTGTGTAGTTGGGACACATTCAAGAGGACATTTCTTAGAAAGAGATAAGAATAAAGAAGCTAGAAGAATAAAGTAGAGAATAAAGCAGGACAAGAAAGTGGGAGAAAAGGAAGGACGACAGCTTGACATGCTAAATATAGAAGGAAACAGAAAAGTAGGAAGAACAATAAGTCAAAGTGAAAAAGAATCATGTAGAGAGAAAAGAAGGTGAAAGTGGCCCAAACATCCAATTAACTGGAGTAGTCATGCATTGTAATAGGGTTTTGGAATGAACAAAGTAGGGTTTTAATCCCTATAATGTATATATAAATAAGTAATGGGTTGGGAGAATAGGGTTTCTCCTCCATGTGGTTATTCTTGAGAAGTATTTTGGAGTATGTTGCAAGCCACCAAGAGCTCATGTCTATAAGAAGGTTGATAGGATAGGCTAAGAAGGGAGAGAATCGATGTCTGAATGTAAGAAATGATGCACAGAGAGAGAGAGGCTTGCACTACATAATTACTAGGCTAGGAGAGAGAAAGATAACCATGATATATTTTTGTAAGCATAGTGCACAAGCCTGAAGCAATTACTAACTGTATAATAAAGAAGTCAGTTGTTGTGGATGTAGCCCAGAGTTGAGTGAACCACATTAAATCTTATGTTAATTGTCTTTTGTGTGATTGTTCATGGATTATGTTGGATGTTTATTAGAGTAGATTTGGTTGATGCATAATCATTGCACAATAATCATGATTGTTAATGTAATGGGTTATGTTGTAATCGAGAATAGAATGATAATATGAACCTGAACTCTCTAAGTAGCTATCGAAGGAAAAAGACGGATTTATGTGCATAGAACTAATAAGTGAGAATGAATAGATTGGTCACCTTACATTCCCTCACTACTACAGAAACCTAGTTCTTTCAATCCCAATAGATACCTCGGTGTTGTGGCCCACCTCCCACAATGACCCATTTTTCTTTTTAATTTTTATGGGTCCCTCTTTTTGTGCCTATTTTTTTCCTACAAGGCATACATTATTGCTTCACTAAAGAAATATGAGTTTAAGTTGAGACCGACTCAGAACAAGCCTCACACCATATTTATTTCAATATAAAAATTTCCAATGTTCTCATAGGAAAGAGGTTCGTCAAAATAATATCCATCGGAGTATTTCACTCCACACATCACCCAGAACTTTGATCATCGCACTATGATAGCTCTGACGCATCCACCTCACTCCTTATGTGGCATCCCATGGATTAATATATTCAAACCCAAACTATCTCTACCCCTCGAGTCAGCATGACCTGTCCAATAGCCACCTCCCCAAATGGAATCCTGATATTGGACCCTTGCATTCCTTGTTTATCAATCTTCAATAAGTTTCCTTTCATTTATTTCGGGACTTGTCACTATTCCCAAGGTATCGAAGGAATATTGCTTCGATACCATTCTCGTCAGAGTCCATTTCGTTTCCTATCCTATCAAGCTCTAAAAATATAATTCCAATAGCCTTTTCAAGCCCTTCCACATGCATGTTGGGCACATTCTATCAGGATTAAAGAATATTATTTCAATACCGCTTCCATCGGAGTTCGAACATTTCCTCATTCTTAAAACTCTGATGGATTTTCTATGAAATCTTACAAATAGTACACTCGACACACCTTTCTAGAAAACAGGATATTCTTGTGATACCTTTTCTTCTAGGTTCAGTTTGAACCTCACACTGGAAACCTCCAACACCAAGACTCCAATAGGTCCCACCTCCCCCACAATGCTGCATACATGTCAGGTTGGCATGGATTTCTATAGATAAGAGAATATTTTGTCGATGCCCCTCCCATCAAAGCTCGAAATAATATGTGATCCTTGTCTCTCCAAATGCATGACTCTTATAATGGTCTTCTTTCTAAACTCAACCTTTTGCCACCTCTGATACATGAATATGGGCATCTGTCACCCCCTTAATGAGTATTAATGACAAATATTAAATCCAGATCTAGAAACGATCCTCATACACACCCAATTTATGGGGCATTTGTGTTTGTTTAATGTGAGTTATGAGATATAAACCCCCCTCGTCAGAGATATATTACATTGTAAGTTTGTGAAGCATTAATTCTGTCTTGATTTTTTACTGAGTGCTACTGCACAACTACTATAGTCGCTTAATCATAGGTAGCCATTTTTTTTTCATTTAAATATTTTTTTGTTGTTACAGTTGATGCGTTGTGTTTATTAAGTTGATACTCATTTCAACTTGCTAATATAGGACCAATTGATAATAAATCATAGCAACCCAAAATCCCAAAATACCAAATGGATTGATGTACTTCCAATCAGCTGCAAGACCTAAACCATCATCTCGACCACACTAATCACCACACTAGTGTATACCACTTCGATGGTTATGAATAAATCTACAGGATCTTCAATTATGCAGATTTTGCTATGGATGACGAGAATTTGGAATTTTACCAAAATATCCTAAGAAGTGGCATCCATCTAGTAGTTTCCCAACCACCACTTTTCCCATACAACGAGGCAGCACAATGGTGCCTCAAATAATTTGATGCCCAACAACGACCATCATGAGAAAACAAGGGAAGCAAGTAGCGTCCCTAAGACCTGAAGACATCGGCTCCAGATATCATCTTCCCACTCCCACATGCTCTCTAAATGAACCATTCTTAAAAGGGTTTTCCCAAGTGATCAAAGTACTAGTGAATAAAATGAAACATTGGTGGGTTGAAAAAGACAAAACCCTCAAACAAGGCTAGAAATTAGTTCCTACTGACAAGATCAAGACTCCCTACAAATTGTTGGTATCCATGCTCTGTTGACTATGTGGAGAGGAAAATACCACACATTTTCAAACCGATTGGCTGCCATTGTCACATGCCATCATTAGGAAGAGTAAATTATTCAACTGGGAAAACATCCTAGTTTTCAACATATGTCTACATGCGAAGAATCTCCCAGGTATGAAGAAACTCTTTTTTTATATGTCGTCCTACATGATCAATGCCATCTGCTTCTATGTACAGGTTTTTGACTTGACGTGGAACTGGGATCGTAACCAACCCCCCATCCATGTATACTCCTCTCAATTATGGAGTGTTAATTATAGAAAACACTTTTATGACATATGCAACGTATTTCTAGCCCCCCCGCACTCCATTCGATTTGGTTTTCCTAGACACAAAATATCCTTCGAAGCCAGGAATGGGATGAAAGGAATATCTTACAAGTTTTTCTATAAATGTTATTCATATATCAAGGTGTATGGGACCACTGGAGCCTCACAAATTTTACCATACTTTGTCCCAGACCATTTGTTGATGAGGGAAATTTCATACCAAACTATGGGGTCAAGGGTTAATGCACTATTACAAATAAACAACAAAACACTTTGGCCAATTTTCCTTATCTACATCGGAAGTTACACTATTTCCAATAGACAACATGCAAGGAAAGAAGAAGAGTCCCTAAAAGATTTAATCATATGCCTAGGAGATCCCAAAGGCCATGATCCTCATGAGTTGGAAAGCATCCATGTCAGGTATGTTGGTCTCACCAATTCCAATGTCCATGTGGTCGATTTTGAAGAGGACATGTTTAAGGGAACAGTCTCTTATGATGAAGTCCCACATCATTTGCCCCATGAATACGCCAAGAAGGAGCTTGAACATGAACAAGAAGAGATCAAGAGGGAAACTCTAAACCATTTCCATAGGTTACTTGAACATAAACATGACACTGACATCACCAAAGAGCATGTGAAAACCAACAAGGAAGAAAAACTTGAAGTTAAAAGGCTCCAAGTTGAAAAATATTATCAGAAAAAACAAGCTAAGGAGGAAAAGAGTATAAAAGAACATGAGTGCATGGTGCAACAGGCTGCTCTCCAAAAGAATAAATAAAAAGAAACCAAAATGTTGGTTGATGAAGCGGAAGCCAAGAGGTTAGTTGATGAAGCACAAGCCAAGAAATTAGTTGATGAGGCAGAGGAAAAATTGGTAGCTGATGAAGTTCAAGCTAAGAAGAAGGTGGATGAGCTATTGAATCATAATTTAATCCAGACCCCTATGTTGGTCAACTGAGAGGGAGGGGGGGGGGTGAATCAGTTGTTACCGTGCTTAAACAATTATGCTTCTTTTAAACTCTTTGCTGAGACACTAAATGATGATCACAATAATGCAGGGAAATAAACAATGGCACATTCAGCATCAGTCACATATAAGAGAAACAAGGAGACAGATATTTCTTGAGGAAACCCATACAGGGTAAAAACCTCTTTTTCTTTATATGATAAGTAATGGTTACAATCTTTACATTATCATACATATGAGCACCA
>JASDQU010010799.1:45278-57145 GCA_032191745.1 Picea mariana | reverse complement strand
CAATTACAACCTAATGACCCTTTTTCAATAATTATGTCATGCCATTAGATCTTATCACCTTACTGGGTTTCCCTGTGATACCCCTTAACTCAATTTCCTTTCCTTCCAATGAAAATTTCATGAAAATTTATTGAAAATTAAAAGCCAATGTTCCCAATGATTGTAACCATTGGAATCCCAGTATGACATTGGAACCACCCATGGATATAGAAATCATTGTACTATTCATTACATATTCCCCCATAGTAAGATTGATCTTATGGAATTTTCCTGAGCAATTGATAGTTCCTCCATTTGCAATCATTACTTGAAACTATGGCATTGGATATATAAAGAAATTGAGAGCTTTGGATAATTTATAATGAATGAAATTATGAGTACTACCAGAATAAATTAGGACTATTACCTTTTTTTTTTTAATATATCCTTTGATCTTGAGGGTTTGAGGAGTGCTAATTCCAACCAATACAATACATGATATTGTGGGAGTCAACTCTTTAGAAGAAATCCCTTCTATGCTTTCATCTTGAGATGGTTCTTGTTCGTGTTCTTCTTCCTCTTCACAATCTATGTAGATTAATTTCTTCTCACCACACTTATGTCCCTTACTGTACTTGTTGTCAAAATTAAAGCATAAACCTTTTTCTTTTTTTTCCTCCAATTGTTGAGGTGTCAACCTTGTAGGATGAGGTGTTTTATAAGAAGGAACATTATTCTCTCGATAGATGTTAGGAGTGGTCCTTCTAGTAGCCATAGCCATATTTTTACTTTCAAAATTTCTCACCACCTTAAATGCATTCTCCAATGATTTGGGTTCCCAACGGAAAACCTCATGTTGAATGTTATCCTTTAAAGTTCCTATGAATACATCAAGCAGGTTCTCATTTGGAATATTTGTTACCTTTATATTCAATCTTTGGATGTTCTCAATATACTCCGCAACTGAACCCTTTTTCTTGAGATTTATCAATTGGCTAAAGAAGGTATTTCTCCTTGTATCCTCATAGTGTGCTATCATTTCTTCCATGAAATTTTTCCAAGTGACAAATGATTTGCAAGAAAAAAGCCATCGATACACACAAATTGATTGGGTTATAAATATAAAGAAGCAATTTGTACCTTTTGTGTATGTAGCACATCATGTAGATCAAAGAACTGCTCCATATGAAGTATCCATGTGATTGGATCCTTGCCATCAAACTTCCTGATATCGATCTTAGGAAAGTGGTTGGTCTTCAACCCAAAGTTGGAGTTTCTCCAGTCTTGATTCATCTTCCTTGTGTCCTCATCATGAATTTCATGGGATACATTTTCCCCTTTTTAAACCATCTATCTTAGTATCCATTATTTCCTCCAACTTAGCTTCAGTTGAATTCATCATCCCTTGTACTTAATCTTTTGTTACTGTATTCTTTTGTAAATCATTTATGTCTCTGTGCATTTCTTCACCTTAATAAAGAGTACAAGTAGGACTCTCTGAATTCTTACTTGGTGCATAAGTTCCCTTTTTTGGTGGCATGATGACCAAGTATCACTTTTAAACCTTGATTTCGAGATGGTTTTGCTAAACGATCTTTCTTCTACTGTATCTCCAAATTTCGGCCCTTCTGGGTCTAAAACATTTTTTATGTAGTTCTATATTATGTCTTCTCTACAATTCCATGGGTTTTATCAAAATTGGATGTGCCAAGTGGAAGTTATGGTAACTTCCCCACACCTTTCTGACTTTTGGCCCTTCCAGGAGAGCGTACTTGTAAATCATGCCAAGAGCACAATATATGATGTTTGATTCTGAAACCTGCACCATCAATACTACATACTGTCCATTATCCAATGCAACTATTCTCACTTAATTTGGATACTAATTGAATAATATATCACTATTTTACCTGGAACACATATTTGAGACTAGTTAATATGACTAGTCAGCTACCTTATCTTACACATGATGTATATACAAAATTAGGATGAACCAGAAGTTGAAATTTTTATCACCATTACCTTGATAATTTCTCTGAATAGCCTCCAAGTTTTAGGGTCTCAAACATCACAGAAAAAATGTTATAGTGAAAATTACATGATGAATAAATTTAGGATGATTCGATAACCCTATCTTACACAGGCTATATATCCGAAATTATAATGCCTCAAGAGCTGAAATTTGAATCCCAAGTACCTTGATCTGTCTACTAAATACCCTCGTAGTATTTACTTCTGAAACATCATTGAAAAGATATTATAGTTAAAATTCCAAGCTGTCTCATATGCAGCAGCGAAACCCCAAGACCTTGAGCTCTGATACCAAATGTTAAGAACCAAATATCAAAATAGCATAAAAAAACCTCGGAATAAGTACTCAACACCTTAAAAAAGAGATAATTTCATATAATAAGCCTCTTCGAGGGGGCAACCTCCTTATACACCACATAAATTTACAAATACCAGATGATTCCAAATGAAAAGGTCTACTTGGTATATATATGATACTAGGAGGCACAATTACAACTAATGGACCCAAGCCGACATAAATAAAATGACAATACTAATGTAATATGCCCCAATTAAGGGGTAATGTGACACTATTTAGGGCTTAACAACTAGTAAGAGAATTCTTTGTTATTTGAGTAGCATTATCTCCTATGGTCTTGTTTATGAAAGAGGAAAATATGTATATTTGCATGGCTATGCGGATGTTGATTGGGCAGGTGATGTGAACTCCAAAAAATATATAACATGTTATTGTTTTTCATTAAGTTTTGGCATGGTTTCTTGGAGTAGTAAGTGATAAGCTTGTATTTATTTTTCATTCATAGAGGTTGAATATATTGTTGTTATTATTGGAAGTTGTGCAACAATATGGCTTAAGAAATTACTTCTTGATCTTGTAGTGATGGAGAAGAGTCCTACTCTTATCTATTGTGAAKAAATATATAGCTTGTGTTKCTTTKTCATCCATAGAGATTGAATATATTGTTGATGCTATTGAAAGTTGTAAAGAAATATGGCTTAACAAATTGCTTCATGAACTTGCACTAAYGGAGAAGAGTCCTACTCTTATCTATTGRGATAATCAGTCATGTGTGAAGCTGGTAAACAATCCCATGTTTCATGATAGGTTAAAACACAATGAGACCAGGTACCATTTCATTAGARACTTGGAAAACAAGAAGGATATTTTTAGATGGAGTATTGTTCTACTGAAGATAATGTAGTTGATATACTCACGAAATCCTTACCTCAGCCAAAATTTGAAGATTGTAGGACTAGACTTGGTTTGTGTGTGCCTAGMAATATCCTCAAGRGGGAGTGTTATWAAATRTGAGTTTGGTGCTAGTTCGAGAAATTACTATATCTCTAAAGTTTGTTATTGATGTGTCCAATAGTGTTTCAAGTTATCTATGTAGATGTGCAATTCCTATAATTGTGGAGTTTGTTGAATCTTAGTTGGATATGAGAGTTTGTCTCTAACTAGATTTTATCCTACATTAGAATGTGGATTTGAGTTGTTGTTGGATTGAAGTTTTGATGGGATAGTGTGTCTATCTTTAGTCAAATACCTCTATGTATAAACTCATCTTGATCTCAATGGAATAAACAATTCAATTTTGTGCATGTTATGATTGTACTCACGTGAACTTCATTGTTGTGGTTTTTCTTCGTTGTTGTGTTCTACTGAAGATAATGTAGCTGATATACTCACAAAATCCTTACCTAAGCCAAAATTTGAAGATTGTAGGACTAGACTTGGTTTGTGTGTACCTAACACTATCCTCAAGAGGGAGTGTTAGAAAATGTGAGTCTAGTGCTAGTTCAAGAAATTATTATATCTCTAGATTTTGGTATAGGTGTTTCCAATAGTGTTTCAAGTTATCTACCTAGATGTGAAATTCCTATTATTGTGGAGTTTCTTGAATCTTAGTTGGATATGAGAGTTTGTCTCTAACTAGATTTTCTCCTAGATTAGAATGTGGATTTGAGTTGTTGTTGGATTGAAGTTTCGATGGGATAGTGTGCCTATATTTATTCAAATACCTCTATGTATAAATTCATCTTTATCTCAATGGAATAAACAATTCAATTTGGTGCATGTTATGATTGTGCTCACGTGAACTTCATTGTTATGTTTTTTCTTCAATTCTTTTGCAATAAATTTTTTATAATAACATAGTTGATTCAAAATCCAATCCTTTAAAGAATTGGGGAAGAAGTAAAGGGTAGGTAAACTCTATGTGTACATGTCTCTTATCAATAATAAAGTGATTTAAACCCATAGGTTAAAGTTTTATACCACAGGAGAAAAGATAGTGATTTGGAAAAAGAATAAGAATTTATAAGAGAAGGCTAAGTGCACAGTGACATAAGCTAAGACTTTGACAACTTATTTTGGGTAAATTCTCTAGCCAGATGATGAATTACCTCAATAAATTATTTCCTACACCTATTGTGGAAGGGGTCACTCTATAAGAAGAATTATACAAGTGAGAATCCTAATGATTGACATTTAAGAATGTTTGGATGTGATGTATATATAATAATTTCAATTCAAACTATTCTAAGTTTGACGGTAAGTTGAAAAAACTAAGTTGACAATATCTTGGTTGATTGGTTGAGTTGATCGGTGATTGTCCCAATGATGAAGAAATCAATGTTGCCCAGGTTGAAGGTGAAAAAGAGTTAATTCAATATATTTAGAATCGATGATAAAAAAAATGATCAGTTTGATTATCTTCACATATAAGCAAAGGCTTTGGTGTAAAGAAAGAGAGGAAAGTTTTTTGAAGGGTGGTGGATTGTTGGGATTTGTTGTACTAGCCTCTCAAATTTATCATAAAATTCCCTAACAGTTTCATTCTCAGCCTTTATGATGTTGTTAATCCGTGTTAGCAACATGTTGGGGTCTTCCCTTACACTCCATGTTTTGAGGAATTCTTCCTTTAATTTATCCATAGATGTAATACTAGCATCGAGAAGACCATTATACCATCTTTTAGCACCATCATAGAGGGTAGAAGAAAGCAACTTCATTTCCAAGTATTCAGCATCATCACTGATGGGATGAAGTTGGAAAAAGGCCCATAAATTTCTCATATGGTTCTCAACGTTGACTACATCATTACCAATGAACCTAGGAAACCATTTCTCATACATTGGGGGCATTTCTCGAGGGTATCATGGAATCCATATCATGTCGAACGGTTTAAAAAGTTTGGATGACCGTTTCTTTTGGTTATTAACCTAATTTATATTATGGGTCTGAGTTTGAGCATTAGACATTGTGTTTAAGGGAAGATTACCTCCAAACAATGATTTTACTACATGAGAGTTTTGGGGAGGATTTATTTTGTAAGACTTGGGAGGATTAGTATATCTCCGTGAACTTGTGGAGTCACCAGATAATCTTCTTGAGATTATCAAAAGGATGTGGGGATAACCCTCAGTGGAGTCGCCATGTAAGATTTGTGAATTGGATTTGCATAAAGGCTTACCGAAACATGTCGTTTGAGGAATATTGACTCGATGTTCCTTGGCAATGTTGTCAAAAATGTTATCACACAATCTATACCTACCCAAAGCCTAAATGCAAGTAGTCTTAGATTGACATAACACAGAGGTAACCCTATCACTATCACTCCAATAGGGTACCTATTTCTCTTTAGGAGGAGGAAAACCTCACTCCAAGGGAGACTTCCCAGGACCCAGTTGGTTGATGAAGGTCGTAAAGACATGGTGAAAACCCACCCCTCTATCTAGGTCAATCAATAAAAGAAGACACTTGGGTAAAGTTCAAAGGGACAAGGGAAAGTGAAAGTGGGTTTGTAAATACCCTTTACTAATGAAACATCAAATGTTAGTAGAAACAATCATAATTAATGACTTCTTAAATAAATTTTGTGTTGCGAGAACAAGTTATGATACAATAAAGATGAGATTATAGTAACATCGATGTATATTGAAAGTTGCAAGTTATGATGACAAGGAAAAGATACAAGGGTCTTGCAAACTTGATAATGCTTTTCCACTCACAATTTTCAAGATAAATACAAATCAGTAAATGACTTAAAAGGGGATGTCAAAGTGTTTATAACATGAACAATTTAATAGCTATAATAGCAGGAAGCCACTTCAGAAAAAATGTACTTTTCTAAGGCAAGAACACACACTTTTAGCACTTAATGATAGCAATTTTCCTAACACAAGTTTTCCGATAGTTTTGTTGTTAGCATGGGATGATAAGAGATGAAAAATGTGGTTGTAGAAACAGTTACAACAACAACAAAGTGATTTATAACAGCTTCAGAAATGCATCTTTAGAATAGTAACAAGGATAGTTTAAATCTTCAAAGTGATAGTGCTTTGGCTTGTGCAATTTCTAGGTTGGTTTTCTTAATTAATAGGCTTGATAAAGATGTTAAGAAGATGATGTAATAGTGATATTAGTGGAAACAAACTCAGTGGTTAGTAATCTATGCTAGGTTAGCAAATTAGTAGAGTATGAAGTCAAAGAGTTGAGTTGAGTCTTGTCAAGAAGTAAGAGAATAGGACTAGTGTCTTCAAGGGTAATGGAGTCAAGGAGGGTGGCTTCTTCAAAGGCTGCAAATTAATGATAATACACAAAAGTCTAAGAGGGAAAAAGTATAGGAGAAGTAGTAACTTAAGTCCTCCTAGATTTTGACCTCAAGAGACAAAGTTCTAGGATGTAGGCACTTCTAGGCCCTACTGCCTTTCTCTTCTTAGCTTTTTTATGGAGTAGAACTTATGCAACAATAACCAAATGTAAACCCTTAGAGTGCTAGTAATTTAGGGCTTGTTTGACTAGTTACTAGATCAATTTAGTGAAAATGTTGGCAAATAAAAAGTAAGAAAGTAGAAACTTAAGTTTCTTACTTCAAGCATTAAATACACCATGCAATTTCATAATCTCGTATGAGAAAATAGAACCATACAATAAACCATTCAATAGATGACAAAATGCAGATTTCACTTACTTGCACCAAGAATAATCATTAGAATACCATGCGAGATCACCATAAAACTTCAAAAATTGATCCAAGTTGCAAAAATGAGCCTTAAACAAGAGTGACGCCGCACAATTTCAGCCAATAACCCTAATAGTGCGTAAATTTCATACCTCTTGTCTCCAATGACAAGTTGTGATTTAAAAATGAGAGTAATTTATGTTTATTTAAACAAAATTTTGACCTTTATTTCACTTTTAGGTAAAAAAACAAAGTTGACCTGGCTAGTGTACAACAAAAATTCAATTTTGACATAATTAAAATAAATTTGCATCTAGAAACACCTCCAATGGTGACATCATGCCCCTCTAGGGTGACGTTGAGACCCATATGTGGAACGTTGAGCAAGAAAAGTGGGATACTTGGCCTCCATAGGCCTAAAATGATGCCCACACATGCCACCAGGCTCACAAATGCCTCCAAAGATGAATACCTATCTCTAGATGATGTCTAGGACTATCATGGTGACATATAGGGCCCTCAAGGGCTAACGTCCATGTGGGAAGAGAAATATCCTCTAGCTCTAGGTTTTCCAGAGTGCCTCCAAAGGCGATGTCCTTCTTTCTCCTTGTGCATGTATTCAATCTCTTCTTACCCCTGGTTGGGGTTTCAACATCCATCTGTGGGCTTTAATCCCCCATGAAGTTCCGACCTAATCATTCCTTAATGTGTACCTGTCCACCGGGAAATGTACTACAACAACAACAAGTACACCCTTGAGGGGTTCATAAGTCACATGGATCATAGCATGTAAATCACATCCAATAATTAAATTAGCCAAACATGTGGATCAAACCCTCGTTAACAGAGACACAATCTCAAAGACGTTATGAAATTTGACAAGTTAGGTTTGGAGAAGGTCTCATGGTGTCCTATTGGGATAACCTCTCTTAAGTTTGGGGTGTTTCCCAGGTGGGATATAGTCCAATTCATGTAAGTGTATGAGGTGGCATGGGGTAAATATTTGGGCATGGGGTGCATGTAATAACAGGGAAATATAAAGTCTTACCTGTGGGTTCCTTTTTCAGAGTGAGTTTCACCTTGTCATAAATGCAATTGTTTCCTAGCACATTCATTTCCTTTTACTCTTAGATTTATTTCCTTTGATATTTTTCTCTTGTGCTTCAAGGGAATAGTTGAGGGCCACTGTCCTAGCTTGATGACCAGAGGTGAGAGCATTATCCACAAAAATTTCATGGAAATGAGAAGGTTGGATCGTGATGAGACCCCCTTTCTCTTAGTTATGCCACCAAGAGTCACTACCTTGGCTTGGTGACCTGATAGTTGGTAGTGTCATACCACTACATTCCCATGGTCATAAAAGGTTGGCTTGTGATGAGACCCCCTATACATAAACTAATAGCTAGAGTTTGTGTGTTATCTTATGGGTCCCCTTTTCTTACTTTGAAGCTTTTCAATGCTTTCTAGGGGATCCCTGGACGAAGCATATTGAAGGTTTCAACATTGGATTTTTAACTCTTTCCAACTACTTTTACCCACTAGGAATTTACCCCCTTCTCCCCACGAGGTAATGTGCAACCCTTCCTAGTGTAGCCAATCCAAATGTCAAAACATGGATAGGGGAGATCAAAGGACTAAAGATGGAAAGTGGTAAGTATGGAGGGAACAGATGATGACTTTTCATAGATCCACCCAGTAGCAACCCATCCTAAAGTGAAATCAACTTACTAGGGAACCATGTCACCCTTCCAGGTATGAATGAGGCAAAGAGTCTAATTTCCAAGAAAACATCATGAAATGAAGAAGGATTCAATACAACATATTCAAGTGCTTCAAAAATTAAAGCGATAAATACCATGATACCCGAACTCATTACCTCATGGACCAAGACTTACCACTACTTCAAGACCTGACTGGTGGGATGGATACTGTTGTTGGTGATAAATGGATTTCACTGAAGAAAAGAGGGAACCTCCAGATCCATGATCAAGTCGTTCGACTCTCGGTACTCCATGTCTAGGACCTGTGGGCCTAGAGATGTGATATCCTTAGTTATCTCTAGGCTAGGGGATAACATTTGGCTCCAACTCAGGGATGTATGTTTATCGTAGAGCGCATGAGAACCTCAATATCTATGGTATGACATGTGCCTTCTAAATCTCCACAAAGGATACTTGTAATCCCTAGGGTGGTGATATCACCCCTCATCCATATATTATAAAATAAACAAGTAGAAGCATCTCTATTCTAGCATATGATCATGAGAATACATATATACATAATGAAACAAGACAATATGAAAATGCAACTACAAATATGATAACATGATATGAAAATGGTATATACAATTGATGCAAATTCCTACCTAGTTTAACTTACCTGTACTTATCTATGAAGTCAAGTATCTGCCCCATGGTGGGGTTTGAGGAGGCATCCACTAACTGGTAATGGATGTTTCCTCCCTTCAAGCATAGATAGATAGTAGGCATTGTTAACTGACTTCATTCTGATTCTGAAGGGTCCAAGACAAAATTCTGCATTCCCATTAACATTGTTAGGCTCACCCTTCTTGGTGTCCCACATCCATACTATGTCTCCCTCTTGATATCATTTTCCTTCAAACTTCATCGTTCCCTGGATCACCTTGGTGTATTGTCTTGAGGGAGGAGGGTGGGATTCGGATTTAAGGACTTATTGTTGGCTTGGTTTAATCAATATATCATTATCCCCTTTCTTTAGTAATTTGACATAGCCAAATTCTTTGTCCTTATATTTACTAAGATTTGTTGATACTATTGTTTCTTTGGTCATTGTATCTCATCAAAATCCTCCTCTGTGGTGAAAGGAAAATCTTCTAGAGAAAATGTAGGAAGGCTTTCCTTAATTGGATCATGTGTTTCACTGATCTTAGTATCATTTTCAATCTCTTGTACATGAACCTTGGCCATTGGAATATTTGGAAGGAGTGCAATCGTCCCATCTTTCATGGGCACGTTGATATAAGTTAAATCCATCTCTAATGTGCCACCCAACATTGCAGCAAACTTCTTGGACAAAAGCATGCCCCATACATTAGGGACATCTACCATCACAACATCCATATGGATCACTCTCTCAAGATATTTACCAAGGTGTACTTCAATGTTTTCAACTACCCCATGAATAGGTATAGCCCTGGATTCAAAACCTCGCACATTTCTATAAGGAAGTGTAGCCTTTAGGCCTAGATGCTCCATAACTTTCAAAGACATCATGTTGGCACCTGATCATGAGTCCAACATATAGTTGTTGAGACATTTGTTGTTTACTAGAAATGACATAAAGAAAGGTGGGTGTCCATCATATTGAACCCTGAAATGATATTCTTGTAACATAATAGGAGGGTCTACTGGTTCATCCAACACATTGAAAAAAATTTCAAACCTTTCTTTCATGGATGGAACCTTGATAATTTCCTTCAACGAGATGGTTACATGCATTTTTGCCAATGCGCCTTCCAAGTCAAAATTTTAGTCAACCTTGTTAGCCTTAGAATAAGTCTTAGGAAGGAGTATGTTCATAGGTGGAGGTTTTGGTTGTGAAGTTGTAGGTATAGTAGAGGGAGGTTGGTTCATTTTCTTTTTCCTAGTATACACTTGGAATTCTTGTTTTTTCAACTTCTCTCTTGAATCTTGATCGAGGCTATTGATTACCTCCATCCTAGCTTTCCTGGTTGCTTCTTTTATTCCTTCTTCATGTTCTACAAGTGTGATATCAAGGCAATATTGTGGCTCTTCAATGGTATGGTTGATAACATTGACTTGATCATGTTCACCATTATTCAGAGGGCATTCATGCTCCCAATGTGATTCTCTACATTGAAAACACCATGGGTTATCCTCAACCATGTTTGTGGGGGATAAAAGGTTGGGRACCTATTGATCATTCTTGGGCTTRAAACCTTGACCACCCCTTTGGAATTTCCCCTTATAAGGARGCCTAGGGGCTTGTTGTTGGGATCTTTCTAGGTTGACAATCTTATTCATCATTAACTCTTGGGTTTTTACCATGCCATCTACAGTCAATTATATMTTTKTCAAGCTAGCACCAATATATGAGGAAACCTCAACATTGTGGACGAGTTTGGGTTTAGCATCCATCTTGACTCTTGGGGTGGAGAAAGGTTCTGCTTTGGATCATGATAGGTTATTTTCAATCTTCATGGCCATATCATGCTTCTTGGATTGTTTTAGGAGCTTTTTCTTTAATAATGAAACTCATTTGTMTTGTAAAGGATTTGGTTTAAATAAAGAGAAGAAATTTGTTTGAAGGGTGGTGGCTTGTTGTGATCTGTTGTACTAGCCTCTCAAATTTATCATGAAATTCCCTAACAGTTTCATTCTCAGCCTTTATGATTATTTTAAGCCTTGTTAGAAACATGTTGGGGTCTTCCTTGACACTCCATATTTTGAATAATTATTCCTCTAATTTATCCATAGATGTAATACTAGCATCAGGAAGACCATTATACCATCTTCTAGCGCCATCATAGAGGGTAGCAGAAAAAAACTTCATTGCCAAGTCTTCAGCGTAATCACTGATGGGATGAAGTTGGGAAAAGGCCCAGAAATTGCTCATATGGTCCTCAATGAAGACTACATCATTACCAATGAACTTAGGAAATTGTTTCTCATAACTAGGGGGACTTTGTTGAGGGTATCCTGGAATTCCTGTCATTTCTAATGGTTTAAAAAGTTTGGATGACCATTTCTTTTGGTTAATGACCTAATTTGGATTATGGGTCTAAGTTTGAGCGTTAGACATTGTGTTTAAGGGGAGATTATCTCCAAACAATGATTTTACTATAGGAGAGTTTTGGGGAGGCTTTCTTTTGTTAGACTTGCCAGGATT
>JASDQU010010799.1:23693-36224 GCA_032191745.1 Picea mariana | reverse complement strand
ATGAATTTCTCCATCTAGAGTACCCATGTGATTGGATCCTTGCCATCAAACTTCCTCATATCGATCTTAGGCAAGTGGTTGGTCTTCAACCCAAAGTTGGAGTTTCTCAAGTCTTGATTCATCTTCCTTGTGTCCTCATCATAAATTTCATGGGATACATTGTCACTTTTAGGTGGCCTCTCTATTAGAAAAATTTTCAATCCTTCCATGATCTCCCCTTTTAAACCATCCATCTTAGTATCTAGTATCGCTTCTAGCTTAGCTTCAGTTAAATCCATCATCCCTTGTAGTTCATATTTTTTTATTGCCTTCTTTTGTAAATAATTTATGTCTCTACGCATTTATTCACCTTCATCAAGAGTCCAAGTAGGGTTGTCTGAAGTCTTGTTTGGTGTAGAATTTCCTTTTATTGGTGGCATGTTGTCCAAGTATCACTTTTAAACCCTAATCTGGAGGTTCTTCTTTTGGCTAACCTTTCTTTTGTTTTATCTTTACAATTTCGACCCTTATAGGTCGATAATTTCATTTTGTAGTTCTTTGATATGTCCTCTATGCAATGCCACATGTTTGATAAAAATTGTATGTTCCAAGTGGAAGTTATGGTGACTTCCCCACGCCATTCTAATTTTTGGCCTTTCCAGGAGAGCATACTTCTAAAGTGTGCCAAGTGCACAATATATGATATCTTATTCTAAAACTTCCACCATAAATACTAAAATCTATCCACTATCCAATGCAAATGGTATCACTTAATTTTGATAATCACATAGGTATATATCATTATTTTACCGGGAACACCTTTTTGAGGCTAGTTAATAGGACTAGTCAGCTACCCTATCTTACACAGGGTGTATCTCCAACATTAGGATGATCCAAAAGCTGAAAAATTTTACCACACATGCCGTGATAATTAATATGAATATGCTCTGAGTTTTACAGTCTGAAGTATCATAGAAGAAATGTTATAGCGAAAATTTTGTGATGTTTAAATTTAGGATGATTCGGGAACACGATCTTCGACAAGATATATCTCTAAAAGTATAAATCACTAGAAGATGAGATGGTAACCAAAAGTACTTTGATCCGTCTAATAAATATCCCCTAAGGAATTCCTTCTGAAACATCCCCCAAAAAAAGTTATAGCGAAAATTCCAAGGTGTCTCAGATGCAGTAGAGAAACCCCTAGACCTTGAGCTCTGATCCCAAATGTTAGGAACCAAATATAAAAATAGCATAAAAGCCTCAGAATAAGTACTCAATGCCTTGAAAAAGAGATAAATTCAGATAATAATCCTCCTCGAGGGGGCAACCTGGTTATACATCATATAAATTCACAAATACAAGATGATTCCAAATGAAAATGTCTCCTTGGTATATATAGGAGACTAGGAGGTACAATTACAACTAATGGACCCAAGAAGACATAAATAAAATAATAATATTAATTTAATATGCCCCAATTAAGGAATAGTGTGCCACTATTTAGGACTTAACAAGGGGGTTGGAGCCTCCTTCTAGTTGGAGCCATATAATTGGGTGGTTGTAGCCACCTTTTTGTTGGATCTGAAGAACACAGGGGGTTGGAGCCTCCTTCTAGTTGCAACCAGAGAATTGGAAGTTGGTGCTTCCTTGAATGTAATTATTAAATACATATAAGAAAAGAACTCTGTGGTTTTCTCCCACATTGTTTTTCCACGTAAAATACTGGTGTACTTGCAATGTGTGGATGTGTCTATTATTGTTTACTATGCACTGATGGATTTTAATGTTTTATGATGCAATAATGTATTAATGATGAACTCATGAACATTGTTGAATAAGTTAAAGGAATATACATTGTGGTTAAAATGATTAATAAGTGGTATAATTTGATCATTATTGATTCACCCCTCCCTCTCATTAATCCAAAAAGGGCTTTGCATCTCTTGGCATATGATGCCAAGAAAGAGTACAACAAAGAAATCTTGATCTGCAACAACAAGCTCTTTATTCCAACATAAAAATGATTATAATGATCATTCTCTTCAATATTTAAAACTATGCTCTAACCTCTCCTTCAACTCTCTAACTCCTTAACTCCCTAACTATTAAGTTGAATGATATCCTCTCATATTTATACATATGGCTTCTCCTTAAAAAAATGAAAATGAGTTACAACAAGATAAGATAAGATCCTAAACAACTGGATTTGCAAATAACAAACCCTAGATCTTAAACATGTGGATCTACTCACCACCAAATATTGGATTTGATCTAAGATATTTTGAAGAGGATAATAACATCATACTCCATGAGATCCATGTGCCAAAATTCATGGATATGGGTCGCAACTTGGTCAAACCACTCAGCTACAGAAATTGCAAGCTAGTTACCAGAATTACCAGTTTTAGAAATCTTAACCATACACTTCTTGTTTTTCTCTTTTTGTAGATTTTCCTCCTTGTCACCTAAATTACCCTATTTTGCACAAAACCAATATTTTTTATTTTCTAGATTTCTATTCATATATTCAAAAATGACGTGGAAAGTTTGACTACAATAGCCAATAAATGTTGAGTTTTACAAGTAAGTTGGGAAACCATAATATATATCCTAAGTAATCATCAAAACATGAGAAATCAAACATTTTAGTGTAAGTATGCCACATAAAGCTCATATAGGGTAGAAATGGTCAAATGTGGAAATGTGAGTGCTGTCTCACATCCTCCTCATATTGTCGCAACTGATTCTATCTCATGAGCCACTGCAAGATTCCTCTCCAGTGCACACACTATCTAACTCCAAATTCATCCTACCTACGCGACTCTCCTCAAGATAACTCGCCCCAAATCTAATGAAATATCCTCCTCAAGGTAACATAAGTCCTCCTACATGGAGTCACTTGGCTCCTTGGGGGAGCTCACCCCTCTCTATGTGAATCTACATTAGAACGCTTGGTGTTGTTTTTCCTATTTTTTGTGGTTTCTAGCTCATCGTAACTCTACCATATATATGTGTCCAACTCATCAAAATGTCACATCATTTCATGCCCAAACCGTCGCATCGCTTGGGTGAGGTCAAATCAACTCACTGACTCACCCCACCATGTTTCTTACTCAAGTTATGATGCATCCTACTATTAATTCGATTTGTTGGGTCGTGCCCCAACTTGTCATTTACACGAGTTGGCCCTGCATCTTTGTGCCTTGATTCATCCACGTGAAATTCCCAAGGATGGAATACCTGAGATGTTTGCATGCTAAGCGCACCCATTGGTTGTGATCCATGGTGCTGCATTTTTCAAGGCACCATAATCTCCCATCATGATCCCTAAGTGCAGAGATCCCATCAATATAAGTCTTGGGTCACCTAGCCAATTTCACCCTACTAAAGTGCATCTATCTTAGCCAACTCATCGCACAACCTTCCCAACCATAGGCATGTGTGTCTCTCTGAGTCAAATAGGAAACCCAGACTTCTTTGTCCATGCTAGTCGGTTAAAGGTGATGCATCCTCCTCATTGAAGGCCTTACATACTCATCTACCAAAATTTGTTGTCATCCCTCGAAACACAAATGTGTCGCCTCCAGTCTCAACTCGAACTTGTGCCACCATCCACAACTAAGTCTGTAGGAAACTCCAAGTTTTGTGCCAACTCAGATTTCTATCAAAGTGGAAACCCTAAGTTTCCTTTTGAACTAGAAACCCCAAATTTCCAACTCACAATACAACCTTTTACTACCACATGCAACCATCTATACTACTCTCTGCCCAAAGTTTTGTGCACCCAATATTTCCTCTACATTGGAAGGACGTCTCCTCCCCTACTCTTTTTGCAATTCCCAAGTTCCCACTATCACACTGTGTTGATCATACTCTATCCCAATGTTGTTGTTGTCTCCACTGTTGCAACCTCAATCAGAACACCAAAAGTGTCTAAGTGCTGAACTCTTCCTACCTCCTGCTACACCCATACTTCAACTATTTATTCATGTTTCCGTACATTGCACCTCCCAATTCCCACACTAGTTGGGTAGCTAATCCAATTGTCGTGTATAATTATTGATATGTACTTGCTCATGCCCAAACTTATAGTATTTTTTGTCTGCATCTACGTCATTCCATCCAACTCCAGAGACTAAGGCAAGTCAACACCATTGCCTCACTGCCGCCACATCCAATCCTCATCAAGGCACTCATCCACAATGCCCAATTGCTACACTTTTGAATCTATTGTGTGTGCATCGTTCAACCCCTTTTCCATGCTTCCATGTACTCTTTTGCTCAAGTGTTGAGTTGGTCAAATAACCAATCCAACCATCACCTTGAGCCCTCATGAATGCACTTACGCATGCTCAAAATTCGTCACCTGCGTCCACAATTCCATCCTTTGCACAACGTACTCCTACCAAGGAAAACTCTTGGCTTGGTGCACTATGAAGTCTCCAAAACAAGGTCAACCACAACACCAATTGTCTAATTCCACTATGGTCCATACCATATAGAATTCATGAAGAACCTAGGAAATTACCACATGTCCAACCTCTACATGTAACCATTTGTGCCCTTGTATTCACCCAATGGCCTTGCCAACATCGTGACCATGCCCAAGTTTTGATTAATGCTCCTTGGCTCCTTACCCAATGGCCTTGTATTTTCAATTCTTCCTAGGTCAATTACAAGTATGGCTTCTTGGTTGAAATCTCCCATCTCCTTCATCCATACACTAGCATGTTTGCTTCAAATCTGGTACATTCATATTGTCTTTGTACCACTACTACAACTCACTAACCATGCCGCTGCATTCACCTACTCATGTCTTAGAACCATTAAGTTCACTCAATTATTGTGTCAAGTCATGAGAAACACTTAACCTGCAACTATTTACAATGCGACATGTTTATGCAATCGTCCAAGGTCAGTCCACTACTCACCTCCAACCACCAAGTCACATCTATGTGACCCAACTATAAAAATGAGTTTGGCCAACATGTCAACACCCCTCAATAAATTGACACTATGAATTGTGCAAAGTGCTCTAGGTAGAATGAACCACCCCAAAGAACTTCCATGCCTAGGCACGTCCAAGCGAATACTTGATCCTAGGCACCATTGATTCTGCACTTTATCAAAACACAAGCACTACCCGTGTTCTATTGTTACATCTTTTATTAAACGCACAGATATACAATATTAATATTAAGGTGCATCAGATCAATGTTCACAATTTTCATGATGCTCCATGTTATATGGCACACTAGTGCAACGTTAATAACTAGACACACTGATATGATAATTATGATATGTGCGGTGCCATGCAGTGCAGCAGTGCGTGACATTCCATATAATGCACAGGTTTGCGGTATCTTTTGTAACGCACTGAGGAGGCACCGGTGCGTTCAATTTGTTAGAATGCACCGCCAGGTTTTTATGCGAAATTAGTGTTTCTTCTTAGACCGAGGAATTGGTGATGAGCATTCCAATGTGCGGTGTTTGCGTTTATTAATATGTTAAGCACCACCCGCGGTGCTTAAATTGAAAGGACCCACCGTGTGCGTGCGATGCTTCTCGTCAATTCATAGAACGCATTACGCTCGGGCCGGTCGAACACTTGAAGTCCATTGAAGTCCATCATTGAAGCCCACAGAGAACAAGTCTTATGTATCATTCTTTTTCTGATATGCTCATCGACTTCTTGTTCTTCACCCACAGAGAAAAAGTAATGTGCGGCACCTGGAATTATACAAGGATGAGGACGAGATCGGTATTACCAATGGCCACAGCTCGGCGCTGTCCTCGCCAATCTGTGTGCCTTTGGCATCGTCGTCGATGGCAGAGTGGCATCAATTTCTAGTAGCAGGCATAGATTCGGCTCTGTTATCTGATCAAATTGTATTACCGATTATCAAAATAAAATTGAGCGCGAAACTACCTTCCCTGGAAGAAATCGTAAGGTTCGTATAGCTTTGCTAAGTACATGAATGGCGGGTATGTAACAAACTCTCAGCTATTCTAGATTTTATGTTGTGTTAATTTTAAAAAACACTTATTATTATTATTGAGAGTATTTATTTATTTGATTTTAATATTTAGTTTAGGCTTGAAAAGAAACATATATGTATTAGAAAAGAAACATATATGTATTAAAAAAAAATTTAAGAATATTAAAACAAAACTATTATTATATTTTTTATTTAAATAATTTAAAAAATATTTAATTATAATTTAGTTTTTATTTTATAGTGATATTTATAATAAATTATGTGTTTATAAAAGTAATATACACATTTACATTTAAATTTAATAATATTTAAAAAAAAAATTTAAGAAACTGATTTCCAAATTTCCATTTTCTTGATATTAAAGCTTTAAAAAAACTCTTAAGTTCCTACAATGTTTCCCAACTAATTGGGAATTTATTATTCCCCAACTTCCTAAACAAATTTTGGAGATGTTGGATGTTGGAGATGCCCAAAGAAGTTTTGGTGCATCTATGCAAAGAAGTAAGACTATTTAGGATGAAGGTACATTGTTGCCCATCACTAATTAAAATCACCACACCAAATTTAACTCATATGATGGATATATTTGTTAAAATTTTTTTATATAAAACAAAATTTATAGATTTCAATTTTATGTTCGTGGTCTATATAATTTTAGGAATATTAGAATATTCCAAATCTTACAAAAACATGTTTTTAATTCAAAAAAATAAATAATTTTTTATTATTAAAATATGAAAAAAGTTTATTCTTTGTATACAAAGAAGTAAGTCTATATAGGAAGGAGGTACATTGTTGCCCATTACTCAAGGAAAATCAGGACACCAAATTTATCTCATATACCTTTGTTAGAAAAATGATTTTTTATAAAATAAAATTTATAGATTTCAATTTATGTAAATAATTTTTCTATAATATATAAAAACAAATAATATATATAATAATCATTTAAAAATAATAAATTTTTAATATATTTTATATTATTTAAGAAAAAACTTAGTAAATGTTATTATAATCAATATATTTTTATAATATTAAAAATAGTATATTAAAATCAAATAATTAATTATAAAATAAAATATGAATAATTATATTAAAAAACTTATAAATTAAAAAAAATCAAATTTTATAACCCACTTCCATTAAACAATTTAAAATCCTACAACCAAACCAAAACTCCACCCAAACCCAATACGCTATCTAAATTAATATAATTCACATAACCATCTTCCTATAAACATCCGTCTTTGAAGGAAATACTTGAAATTGAATGGATATGATATTGACATTCTCATCCTCAGGTAAGGTGTGTTAACCTTGTGAGTTTATTGAATGTGGTTTTAAGTCTCTTAGAAGTGGTCCAAGGCTGACCGTTTATTGAAGTACTCAATAATGAAATATAAATATCAAGTATGTGGTTTTAAGTCTCTTAGAAGTGGTCCAAGGATGACCGTTAATTGAAGTACTTAATAATGGAATATAAATGTTAAATATTAACTTATTAAGTATATTTTAAAGGTTTTATTTTTTGAATGTTTATTGGTATATTTTAGGTCAATCTTTTTGAAATCTATTAAAAATTGCTAGAACTATTTTTAAGATATTAAATTTATATATGTTTTTAAAATGTAATTTAAAATATATAGAATAGTGATTTCACCTAAATCCATTTCACGATTCTGAAAAAAAATCAAAATCAAAATATTTAAACAACCCATACATATTATAAAGTTTTCTCGTGACTTTATTTTATGAGGTTATTGAATATGTTTTTAAGTCTCTTAGATGTGGCTGACATTTAATCGAAGTACTCAATAATGAAACATAAATACTATAATAATACTGGAAATAGTCAATATAATAGTATAAATATTAGTTTCATTTTATCATTTATCTAAAAAAGGAAAACAAGATATAAAGAAATCTAGAAATCACTTAATGATTTTAAGTAACATTTGAGAGTTCTTTTATAGAATATAGGGGGTTCATTTCCGTTGATCCTTAGGGTTGGTCAGGGTCAGAGTGTCCACAAATAAAAAATGAAAAAAATATATTTAAAAATTTTCCAACATTTTTTTTCTATAATACATATTAAATAACTAAACAATCCTACACAACCAATCATAAGTAGTCATCACCAGGTCTATGGCCTATGCCGTAATAACTCGTAGTCAGAGACTCACAGGCCCAACAAACCATAAAGGGATGCGCATAGAATGTGTACGGATTCCTGGACGCACATAGACTGTGAAACTGGTTTGAAAGTCCAATACTTCTTTACAAAAATTTGGGATTCGTACAATGGAAAAGCTATTTCATATAACACGATATAGATCAGATGTACAAATTCCGTGGAAAGAGATGAGATATACAACGTATATATCCAGAGAATAATGGATTAAAATATCTATGGGCGCTTGTGGTTCTGCGTGTAGATGTAATCTGTATGTGCAGCTAAACTTCGCCGAATCAAACACTCTTCTTCATTCTCATTCTTCTCGCACTCCTCTTCACCTTCTATTCGCTGCGCCTCTTCTTCTTTATTACTTGACTGTAAACCCTAAAATTGATAAAGACAAAGTCAAGACGATGAAATTGAAAAATGGAAGCAAAAGAAGACTGAAACAGCAAATAAGTATACGAATTTTTACAGCTGGGCTGAGCGTGAATTGATCTTTCATAAACGGCTCCGAGCTTTCTATCAAATTTCTCCCACTTCCTGCATAGGGATGAAATATACATTTTATCAGAATTTTTATCATGTCCCAGTCTAACTATATCGACTCAAAGCTAAGATAAAGCAAAATCCAGCTCTCTAATTTGCAAATAATTCAGCCGAGATTGTGTGTATAGAAAGAAATAGCGCAATATTACCTCTTTCAAGTGGACGGATTGCAATTACAGTTGCCAGAAACAGGATGGAAAATAGCATGAAAAGCCAAAGTTTCGCAGGCTGTCCCTGCATTGGAGTGGCGCACATTTTCCCCATTTCTTTCTGGCCCCCGAGTATCCCCACTTTGTAGAATCAGTCGTTAGAGTTGACAGCGTATCTGGTGCAGTATGAAGAGATTGTGTGGCGATTCAGTGATCAAACATATTCAATTATATAGAACCTAAGAATTAATAAAGAAATATAAGAAGTCAAAAACATTGGCATCAATATATATTTCTTTTATAGAATCTAGAAGCTTGAGCTGTTAAAAGATAAAAGGGGGAGCCAATGAGATTTTCCATGGAAATGGTCCCTCCGTGACTTGTTAATTTGAAGAATAAATTCCTGGTCGTCATTAGACCAAAGCCGCCCCTTCAAAAACTGCGCGTTTAACTATTCTCGAGTTTGCAAAGCTTATCGTCAACAGTTGCATTTCCGAAGCTTCTGTCTCTTTTGAGAAGCTTCTCTTATCGGCTGACTTTGTAGTTATTTTTTACGTCAGCGTTCATCATCCGTGCTTTTTTTTTTACTTGTCGCCGAAGCTTTGTTCTCGTTCTGTTCTAGATCACAACTCCCACCCACCCAAAAAGGTTAAATATCTTGGCTCCTTTATAAAAATGTGAATGAGGATCTTATCAAGGATTGCATGTTTAAAATAGTTTGAATAAAAACCAATTTTTAATATTTCATAGTTCATCGAGTTTAACAACTCGTTTGGATTTAACTGGATCATTGTTTGATTTTTAAATATAAATCAATGGCATGAGATTATAAGTTGTAAGATTATTTGACTACTTTATCACTGGGTGAAATTCATTGTGAGGCACAGTAGATATGATTTGTTAAAGCATTCGAATATTTGAAAACACCAATAGCTATCAAAGATCTATCAATTAGAATCACAAGCATCAGCATCAGGCTGCGTCATTTTTAAAAAATCTGGGTACCAGTATTTGTTCCTTTCATTGAATTTTTTATTATTCTAAAATATCTTTAAGGTAAAGTTAAAATGCATGGATGCTAATTTATCTATAGTTGACTTGTTTGATTTAAAAATCTTTTTTTTATTTTTCTCATTAGTAAATTATTTATTAAAAATTTTAAAATATATTTTACATACAACAAATAGATATAACAAAAATCTCTCCATTTCATAAACCAAATTCAATTATGTAAAACGAATTCTTGTTGAAAATGTAGAGCAGAATTGACGGGAATGTGTATGCAATATCTAAGGTTTAATTCTTGAACTTCGCGTTTGGACTGTGGCACTGCCTTCAAATTCATTTAGATCACTGGATGGATCAACCATCAGTATTGGACTTGTTAAAGGATAGGATTGGGAACCTTATCCAAAGGATCCTTTCAATAATGAAATTTTGTTGTTAATGAAATTAAAAATAATGCTAGTTCATATAATAAAATATAACAATTTTACTATGCATCGAAAAGACTTATAATATAGAGAAAAAGAAAGAAAGATTAAGCTTTGGTTTAACTATCTAAAACAATATCTAATCTAATTTGTGGACATTATCCTTTATATATAAAAAAAAGAAAGATTAAGCTTTGGTTTAACTATCTAAAACAATATCTAATTTGTGGACATTATCCTTCACATATAATTCATTTGTATTTTTTTCAAAATTGATTTAATATAATATCTTGATGAATCTTCTAATTTGTGGACATTATCCTTTACATATAATTCATTTGTATATTTTCCAAATTTGATTTAATATAATACCTTGATGAAGCTACGTGCAAGTTGGTCTTGATTAGTACACCGCTACAAATTAAAAACTGCGAACAAGTGAGACTATGCTCACACAAAACTTTATATTAAATTTGATAAATTGTATACAGATTTATAGGTTAGGATAGCTTTTAACAATCTCCTAAATTTGTGGATGTACATTACAAATATGTTCTAACAGTTTTCTAACTATGACATTTCACCATTATTATCCAAAACTCTACCTTAATGGAGAAATGGATTTAATACAATAAAAACACATAACATGTATGCCGGTTTTAGTCTCAGCTAGGCTTACAAACATTACAAAGGATAATTCAAACAAAACCTTAAAATTTGTTTCAACTCCATCTATGAGTGACTTTTTCATTATTGTTGATTAAGGTTGGTTGTCATTGATATCAACCCTTGAACAAAGCCCCGCAGCACAAAGGTTTGGGTAATGGACCCAATATTGTTTGATGTAAAGATCACTGTAACACCCTTTTTCCCCCAGTCTGTAAAAATAACTATATTGGCCAAGAACTATGGCAAACTCAAAGATGTGAATGTTTGATTTGACAAACCTTTGTATAAAACGCTGATCAATGTAAACTATATCATGAATATGTGTCGCATGATTGCTGGGAGGGGGATGTGCTGAAAGAGACCACGATGGCTGATGAGAGGTGGTGGAAGGGGCCGGGAATGGTTGCATTAACTTCCACCGAACCGAAATCGTACTAGTTTGTACGTGCTCGGAAACCAAAGCTCACTCTCTGACACTAGAATGAATTACCCACCAGGATGGTAGGTGGGGAGGCTCCTCAAGAGTAAATGAGGGAATGGGGGCAAACCGCCCATCCGCAGAAGCTCTTAGACCTGACCACGGACAGGGAAATTCACGCCACACGTAACCTCGCAGGGAAAGAAGGCAAGGAAAGAAGTGTGGAAGGGGGAAGAGGAGCGCGCGCAACAGGAATCACAGAAGGAGAACCAGAGGAACTCCGAAAATACAGAGAGTCATGAGCAGAGGAGAAGGGGAATAACCTTCGTCCTTGACTTCTGTGAGCTAGAAGTAGAAGACTAAGTCTCAAAGCATCGTGGTCTAGCTCAGGAGTGGCTAGTGGTAAATCCGGTTGGAACCACTCAGCCTACGGTTGGGTGGAAACGAGCACCCCTCTCAGCATTCACATCAAATCTGGAATTTCTAATAAGTGTTATATCTTTCATTTGGAATTGAATGTCATGATCGCATGCTCATTTTTATACGCTCATAAATAGTTTCTGTATAGAAGTGTTTCCTTGTGTTTTGATTTGGAAATAATGGATGCATGCTTATACTGATATAACTAAAAATCGGTTAATGTATGGAATGTGTAAGTTCAAGATACGAGTCCATTCCCCTAAGGATTGACCCATCTAACTGGGTTCACGCTATGCCCTGGTTTATCCTCCCGAAGGCACCTTTTTCGAGAAAGTTCCCTCGCTTTCCAGAGTCAGAGTGAGCCCCTTGAAAAGAATACCATTATGGTAGATCCACGAGTTTACCTTGCCCCTGTCGCGAAGTAAATGGTCTTCAGAGTTTTGGCTCCCGGGAAACCCAAGTGCGAGACCCCGTTGTCTTCGCACATAGCGAAATCCTGACTTGCGAAACCTCAAAATGAGCTTAGTGTATATATGGGCTTCAGAGTTTCGACTCTCGAGAAACCTAGGTGCGAGACCCCCTTGTCTTCACACATCGCGAAATCTCGACTTGCGAAACCCCGAAATGAGCTTAGTGTATAGATGGGCTTCGGAATTTCAGCTCCCGGGAAACCCAGGTGAGAGACCCCCTTGTTTTTGCACATCGCGAAGTCCCGACTTACGAAACCCCGAAATGA
>JASDQU010010798.1:230713-242284 GCA_032191745.1 Picea mariana | reverse complement strand
ATAGCCAGTACAATGCCAAGAGATAACTTAAGCTAATACAGAAGATCCTCTCCCAAAGATGCACCACTCTCTCTCTCTCTTCTCCAACTGCAATTCCGAAACTTGTCTCTCAATGAGTAAGTGAGGTGTGTGTCTAAGTGAGGCGCTAGCTTCCTTATTTATACTAAACTGGCACGTGTGAAGTGTCTCTTCACTGGCAAGGCCGACTTCTTAATCTGGGTGGTTATAACCACCTTTATTATATTCCGAGGCCTCTTTGATATATTCTGGGGCCGACTTCTTCTTTTGCCTATTACAATTATATTATGACCAATCCGCAAAAGGGGATTTGGTCCTTTTACAATAGCCGACATGATCAATCCACAATGGGGATTGATCCAATGAATAATATAACAAATAATAATAAGAATACATTTTGCAGTTACATTATTTCAACACTATCAGATCTACATTCCAGGACAACGATATGTTGAGGTTAGTCGGGATGTCAGGTTTGAGGAGGACTTGGCTTTCAGGAGGTCTCGTAAGATCACAATAGGTGGTGAGGAGCAGGAGGCTCCAAAGGTTGAGGAGAGTACAGGTCCATCCAGTACAGAGGAGTAGACCTTAGACCATGAGGATGGGTCAGAGGAGTTTGTAGATCAAGTGGACCCTCCTAGTGACGAGGACACGAGGCCTAGATGGCTTCGAGATACTTTGAAGGATGCAGAGGGGCATGCGACCCCTAGAGGCACCTTCAGGGAGAGTAGGCCTCCACAAAGGTTCTCCAGCTATGTGGCCCTTATGAGTAACATCATTGATTCCGAGCCTTTCAGTTTTGAGGAAGCAGTAGGCTAGAAGGTTTGGAAGGATGCCATGACAGAGGAGTACCAGTCCATCATGAATAATGATGTGTGGGACATAGTTTCGAGACTGAAAGGGAAGTCTATAGTGCCTTCCAAGTGGATCTATAAGATCAAGCATACTGCAGATGGCAGTGTCGAGATGTATAAGGCAAGGTTTGTGTCAAGAGGTTTCTCTCAGAAAGAGGGAGTGGACTACGAGGAGATATTTGCTCCAGTGGCCAGGTATTTTCTATCAAGATAGTTATTTCTCTTGCTTCAATTATGAAGTGGAAGATACATCAGATGGATGTGAAGGCAACATTCCTTAATGGTGTGATTGAGGAACAAATATACATTGAGCAACCTCAAGGCTTTGAGGTACATGGGAGGAAATCCCATGTGTGCAGGTTGAAGAATGCTTTGTATGGACTCAAGCGAGCACCTAGGGCATGGTACTTGAGGATTGATGGGTATCTGCAGAGCTTGGGCTTCACCAAGAGTGAAGTATATCCCAACCTATATCTTCTATAGGTTGGTAAGGATCCTCTTATATTGGTGTTGTATGTTGATGATTTATTCCTCACAGGAGTTGAGGAGCTCATTACCTGGTGCAAGAAGGAGTTGGCTTCAGAGTTCAAGATGAAGGACATTGGGTTGATGCATTACTTCTTGGGATTAGAGGTGTGGCAACAACTAGGTGAGATCTTCCTCAGATAGGGGAAGTATGTAGTTAAGATACTGAGGAGATTCGGGATGATGGACCGTAAGTCCATGACTACACTTATGACCACCAATCTGAATACGCTGGGGGCTTCAGATTCAGACTTGGTGGATTCCACGATGTACAGGAAGTTGATTGGATTGTTGATGTACCTGGTTAACACTAGGCCAAACATTTGTTTTGCAGTCAACACCTTGAGTCAATTCATGGTTGAGCCGAGGCAGGTGCATTGGGTAGTAGCAAAACATGTGCTCAGGTACCTTTGAGGTACGGTTGGATTGGTCTGAGATATGTAAGAGATGATGGGGTGGGCTGAATGGATATTGGGACTCAGATTGGGCAGGCAGTGCAGTTGACAGGAAGAGCACTTCTAGTGTATGCTTCAGCTTGGGATCAATAGTGGTTTCCTGGTTTAGTAGGAAACAAACTTCCGTGATACTCAGTTCAGCAGAAGCCGAATACATGGCAACAGATTTGGCAAGTTGTGAGGCTATTTGGCTTCGCAAGCTTCTTGCAGGATTATTTGGTCAAAAGTTGGAACCTACTGTGATTCACTGCGATAATCAGAGTTGTATCAAACTCTTAGAGAATCCAGTGTTTCACGATAGGTGAAAACACATCGAGATCAGATACCACTTCATTAGAGAGAAAGTACAGAAGGGAGTAGTGAAGTTCCAACACATTTCCATAGATGAGCAGATTGCTGATATTCTCACCAAACCCCTAGTGAAGGGGAAGTTTGTCTACTTCAGAGACAAGTTAGGAGTGGTGGAGAATACCTCCCTCGCCAAGAGGCAGTGTTGATGATTTTGTAGCTTCGGGAGGTATTCCCACTAGGGGCCATGGTGTCAGGTATTTGGGAATCTTCGTTGGCATCGAATCAACCTTTTGTTTCAGTGAAATCGGCCTTGGAATGAGGCTAGGGCCTCAAGGGAAAGTTAATGGGTTTTGTGTTGGGGTGTCACACCCACAAAAGATAATAAAATATTCTAATTAATTGTTGAGTTTAGGAGTGGTTCCTAAATTCACTCATTATGCTCCTATATAAGGAGAGGAGAGATTGTGACAAATTTCAGTGTGTCATTATGGAGTTGGCATAAGTGAGTAAACACTTGTGCTAGGAGGATGGAGGTTTCAACAAGGGAATTTCTGCACGTAGGGAATTTGGCCTAGGGCTTTTGGTCATTTTATGTTTCTGTTCTTGGCAGGGAGATGGCACGTGAGAGGCAAGGAAGGCCACACGTTGAGAGAGAAGACTGTAGCTGAGAAGAACATGCCACACATGTGGTACGTACCACACGTGCAGATTGTACAGGTCYGTACAACAGGCTGTACAAGTTCRTACAACAGGCCGCGCGTGTGAGGATTGAAGGACAACCGCATGTGGATTTTCTAACAGTTTTGAGCCCGCACATGTGAATTTCTGGGTAGAAAAACAAGTCCATACATGTTGATGTCAACAACTATACGACTGATGGCAACAGGTCGTACATGTGACTTGTAGCAGGTTGGCAGAGTGCGAATTTGTCCCAGGTTGGTTTGCTGATTTTCTGATTTTTGGAGGACAAGTTTGTCCTTAGATTTGGTAAATTTTGTGTCACATGGGAGGGCTGGTTTTTCCCTCAGAATTTCTAAATTTGACAAAGTTACAGAACAAAAAATTTGTGTTTCACGAGTATTGATGATTCATCTTTGATCTTGTTATTTCCACTGCTATATTTCAGTCTATAATTTCAGTGTAAAATTGTTTAGTGATAATAGCTAGGGTTTACTGTTGCATCACTAAGAAGTAATTTACAGATCTGAAATTAGGCACATAAGGTTGCATGTGAAAATTGACATCAAGAATGAATCTCCCTTGAACAAAACTAGTTTGCTCTAATTGCACCACATGTTGTGTAATCACGGATCCTCAAAGCCAATGCATAAGTTGTGATTTTGTAAGCAACGATGAGCATAGTGATAGGTTGTTGGCTCCCAATGGAATCTTTAGTTGCATTCTTAGGAATAAGTTTGACTAGCCCCTAATTGAGAAACTTTGAAAGATGCCTTGAGGTGAATACTTCAAAGACAAACACTAGAAATCATCATAGATGGGGTCTCACATGGCCTTGTAGAACTCACAAGGAAGGCCATCCATATCCAATGAGTTGCCATTTTGCATGCAAGTCAAAGCAACAAAAAGTTCCTCCCTCAAAAAATCTTTACACAACCTATCCCGATCACCACTAGAAAACTTGTTGGGGACAACCTTGGAACAAGGATCTCTAGTAGTCACTACTTGAACATCCCTGGCAATATAATCCTCACCTCTACAAATAGTCATTTCCAACTTCGTAGCCTCCTTTGAAGTGTCACATTATGAAGTTCCTCTTCAAGAAAGACGTGAATCTCCTCAAGTCTATGTCGAGCTATTCACATCTCCTTTTTCTGCCTACGAGCCATCATCCTGCTTGAATCTCTTACGAACTTAACAATGTGACAAATAATAACCTCCCACCAAAGGATCCACCCTTGAACCCCCACTAGCCTACGAAAGAGGTTCCAAACTCTCTGAACTAGGGCGTGGAAGTCCTTTGTCTCCAAATGAGATACATTTATCTTGAATGGAGAAGGAGGTGAATTTACTGCGTGACCCAAGGAGATCATTGTTTGAGTTGGAAGGTGATCCGAGCTTATCACATCCATCAGCACATCCATGGGGCAAAGTTTGCTTGAAAAGGACATAACCTCTCAGGGACCATAATCGATCCAATCGAGCCTAAACCTTATCACGCCTCTACCTATAATTGATCTAGGTGAGACAACTACCATAGTCAAGCCCCTTTTGTTTCCAGTTGGGGTCAAATGTATGGAGAGAGTCCTTACAACAACACCAAGCCTGCTTCTTTGAACCACTGATCATAGAACTTCTTCCTTCACATCGATCACCTTCTCACTCCACCGCATTTAAATCCTCTCTAGCAATCCATTCCACAGTCGGCAGAGAAGAGGCCATCCAATCCCAAAGACTACCAAGCTATGAATTGAGATTAGCAACTTAAGCAACACAAAATCCTATCTCCTGGTCCTAAATCAAAAGAGTGACCCAGACACACTGATCCTCAGGGTTTGCACCACAAGCTACGACAAACTTCTGCAAATAGGATGAAATGGGAACCACTACCCCTCCAGTCCCTTGGCAATGCCTTGAAGTGCAAAAAGGACCATTCCAACAATGATTCATCTGTTTCCAAAGCTCAAATCCAGTTGACTTGACCTCCTATAAGAAACACATCTGATTGGAAACGCTACAAAACACCTCAGGCAATCTGCTTTTAACCGGGAATCATCATTCCTCACACAATCCAAGATAGTAGAGAGAGATTCATTCCAAAGGAAGATGAAGACCTAAAGTATTGTACTTGTTCTCCATCTCAAATCCATCTAATGTTGGCATTTGATGATTGGGTGAGTGAACCATTGCATCCTTGTACAAATTCACTCATGACTTAGGGCTTAAATCTCCTGTTGACTTGTCCTCTCTAGTGGGGTAGGAAACCTCCTTCTGCTTGTTAGACTTAACTTTCCATCCAGGTTCAATCTCCATGTTGATGGACCTAGAGCAAACTGAACCACCCTTGATTGCAGGGTTAGTGGTTCGATGCACTTGAGGTTGCCTCACAACCAAAGAAGCACTGTTAACCCTAGTTAGCAACATTAGGTCATGAACCCAATGTTGATACTACACTTGAAGCACTAGCTGAAGAGCCACTTGCTTCCTCTCCTAAACCACTAGAAGCAAGACCATCTATTCTCAATTCTGAACCACCAGACGAAGAAACCACCCACTCTTGCATCAGTAGCCATAGAGTGGCCACCACCCTTGACTCCTTGACTTGAAGCCACAAAGGAGCCACTTATCCTTGCACCTTGAGAGGTAGGGGCTGCACCAACACCTATACTTGCAGCTTCCCTAGGCTTAGTTGTGTACAATTGTGACAAATTGTTCCATTGGAATATCCATGATAGTTTACAGATCAGTAGGGGAGAAGCCACATTAACATCATGTTTCATTATCTCATTTAAATAATAACATGTCCACAACATATCAAGTATGTTTGAATTCTAACAATTTCTCTCAAGTGTCCAATTTGAGATCTTTGGTCTCAATATTTAAATACAGTCCAAAAGTAGTTACAATAGTTACAAAATACGGTTACAAAACATTGGCATAGGTGGTACCAATCGCGAGTTTGGTGCAAGTCCATATTCTCGGCATGGGCTTCTTTTGGTGCAAGTCATGTCTAGTGCATGGATTTCTTTCCCCCTTCATGTCTTTTAATAACCAAAGGTGTATGACCTTTTTTATTGTGGGAGCTCTTTTGCTACATAAGGTATATTTTGAGGAAGAAATATGGGGACATATATGACACAACCTTTAACAACATTTTTTTTCCTATATTGTCTTCTCTCGAGAGTCAAAACACCCAACTCTTAGGGGATATGAACAAGGTATTACAGGCTAGCTTTTTCCAATATTTCACAGGGAATACGTTCCCATGGATTTGAGATGCCTTCCTTGCTTTTCCCATAGTTTGGGGATGGGGGTATGCCTTAGTGACATCTTCATCCACCCTTGAATTATAAGGGATGTCTCAGGGATGTCCTTTAGTCTTCCCCTGAACTAGGGGTTGTCCTGGGGATGATTATAGTTTGTTATCTATTAAGGGGAACACCAGGTTGTCCTCTGACCCATAGGGTTGCATATACACACATGTATGTTCTTTCATTATCTAATATATATTGTTTGTTAGAGTGGTTCATATAAATTATGACAAGCTTCCAAAAAACAAGCTAAATTTTGAGCAAGAAACATGGGGACAGATATGACACAACTTATAACATTGTGTTTTCCTACATTGTCTTGCCTTGAGAGTCAAAACACCTAGTTCTTAGGGGATATAACAAGACTATTATAGGATAGCTTTTTCCAATGTTTCATAGGAGATATGTTCCCATGGGTCTGGGATGTCTCTATTACTTTTCATGTAGTTTGGGGATGGTGGTTTTCTTGGGTTACATCCCCATCTACCATTGAATCCATAGGGGATGGTTCGGGGATGTCATTTAGTCTTCCCTTGTACCAAGCGTTGTCTTGGGGATGATTATGGTTTGTCCTCTGTTAAAGGGAACACTAGGACATCCTCTGTGTTAGCTTTTGGGGTTACTCCAAAAGTTTTTTTATGTTGCTAGGAAAGCACTAGGTCTCCTAGCCCCTTGGCGATGCTTCATGGACATTTGGATGGCTTAGTTTGGGTGGATGTTTGACCTTGGTAAGAGTGCTAGCGTAGCGTCCTTACCTAGGAGGTTGTTACCTTGATTGGCATGATGACTAACCCATTGGGTGCGCACAATGGAGTCAGTTGCTCAATTAGGGAAGGTACATACCTAGGAGGAGTAGCACTAGGCACTTTGAGGAGGGCACTTTACCCTAGGAGCTTGGGACCATGTAATACATGCCTTGGAGGTTGGGCACTTGACTTGAGGACGCTTGAGTTGAGGAACATACTTGATGGAGGTTGGTTGTGGACCCAGGCATGTATGTTGAGGAGGAGCATTTGAGCTTAGCGACCACATTGGTACACATGAAACGAGCATTGGGCACATGAGAGGACATGTTGTACATAGTTGGAGGAGGAATGCCTTGCATGAGAACACTTGGATACCTCCGTGGAAGAGGAGCATTGGTCTAACAACTTTGTGGAGATCGCACCATCCTAAAGGAGGGGTGTTTAGCCATAGGAGATTCATGCGTGGAGGGTGTTTCATTTTGGGGGTTGGATAAACCCTAGCATGACACTTATACATTCTTATATTGTAGAGCGCTCCATGGGGGGTTACCTTATTGGTTACTTGTATGGACACATGTCCTTTTTTTATGTTAGCCTCCCTCACCTATTATATATATAAAGGAGGAGAGCACTTTATCACATGATCATCATCATCATTGTACTCTATTCTTTATAATAGTTTTTGAGACATCTTGTAGGGAGCAAGATGCTAGGATTCATGAGGAAAACCTAGGAGAAGACAAGAAGAGAGAGAGAGGTCTTAGTTGTTCTTGGAGAGATTGATCTTGTGTGATGGTAGCATTTACTATTGTGAGATGCTACAGTTTGTGATATGGAAGTAAACCCTAAAGAAGAACATGAAGTTGGACTTGATGATGGATTGTTGTGTGGCTCTTGTTGTAGCGCTAGGGTTTCTACCCCAGTGGAAGACATGGAGAGTGGAGCTAACGCCTTGCATGACTTTATAGCCTTATTCTTGTGGGATGCATAGAGGCTAGGGGAAGATCATGGAGAGCCTTGCTTGATCAATCTTGAGCTTTGTGTGATGCCTTGCTTGGAAGAAGACTTGGTTATTGTATTCTTGATTTTTCATGGAGGTCTTGGTGCTTGTGTTGATGCAAGAGTTGAAGTCCTAGGGTTTGAATTCTCAAACCTTAAGATGGATATGTAGACTTGGAGGCTAGTGCTAGAGTTGTCTTGCCATGTACTTGTGTGATGCAACATGGTTAGGGTTTGTTAATGCTAAGGGAGACAAGAGCACTATTGTGGAGAGCTTGTGTGATACAAGCTTGGTGTATGTGCAAAGGAGGATTTGCCAGTGTTGATGCTAGCATGCTGAGGATCTTTGGTGGAGTGAATAGCTTTGATTGGGAGTGATTCCTAGCTAGGAGGAATTGCTTCCTAGGGTTTGGACTCTAGAGAGGTTGTACCATCTTGGTGATAAAGCTGTTTTATGTACTTACACTTCATCTCTTATATATATATGAAGTTTCCAACCATCCAAATATTGTGTACTTGCAGATTTAATTTTCAGCTAAGATTATCTTCATGATTGAATAGATTTCAGCCCTTGTTCATGCTGATTTTGACATAACATATAGTTGAATTGGTTAAGTGATTTAACACATATCTTGAAGATAAAGGAGAAGAATTACTGCTGTTATAATCTACTGTAATAAGAGAAATTAGATCTATTATATGCAAGGTTTTAAAATTTGGTCAACTCAGACTCAGACTCGGTCGAGTTGACCCCCTGCCAAACCAATTTGGTTGAGTTGGACCGGTTCGGTACTAAAACGACTTGTACACTGACTTAGCCAGTTCAGTACCAAACCGGTATAATTTGGTTAAGGTTAACTGAGTCAACCTGTCATAGTTCTGCGAAACATAGATTAAGGGAAAAGTCATTTAAAAAAATATTAAACCTAATACCTATTTTCACTCTCTCTAAACCCTAAAACCTATTTTTAGAGAGACCCCCCATTTGCCTCATACCTCTCTCATTGAGCATTTGTGAGCATTTGGAGCAGGATTGAAGACTATGATTTAGAGTGAGCTTTGTGCTTGTTTGGCAATCCTCGTGGTTGTTCGCAATGGATTTGGCATCTAAGTGAGGAGGCTACAGTCCACCTTAAAGATTGGAGGAGTTGTTGATTGGATTCTTGTGCCCATTGATCTCGTTCGAAGGTATGTTAAATCTATCGCTATTTTTTTGCTCATAAAATCGCAGATCTGAAATCTATTTCTTTTGTTGCAAAACAAATGAAGATAGGGTTTGTATATTTGCATTTGTAGATGTGTTTGCATTTACCATGGCCTCAAAAGCCAAAGATGCCGAATGGATCCATGCTGATGTTATTGATGAGCAGATGTATTGCAAATCTTGCAAGAAACACATAAGGGGGGGGGGGGGGGNGGTAAGAGGCCAAATTGCCCCATGAAAAGCACCAACAAAAGAGATTGGACAAGTCAAATTGGAATTGCTAGAGCAGTTTGAGAAATTTGAAGAAGAGAAGGCTAGGTAGGAAGTGATCATAAAAGGATGAAATAAGGAGGAAGAAGCAACTTTCCATGAAGAGGGTATTGAGAGAAAATCCTAGTTTTGATTTTGAAGGCTCTTCCTCTATCCCTTCTCCAATGTTAGGGACCCCTTTCATTATGTTTCTCCCCCTCATGAAAACCAAGCCTAAAAAGAAGAGGAACATTCAAAGTTATTTTACTACACCTTCCACCACCTTTGCCTGTGCCAATGTCTCTCAACCGAGTCAAACTTAGCCCACCTTAGATAGCCATTGGAAGAAGCATTTCAAAGAAGTTGCTTTTGAATACACAACTAGATGGTGGTATGATGCAGATATCCTCTACAATGCCACCCGCTCACCTTATTACTAGCCTATTTGGGATTCCATTATTGCTGCTGATAAGGTCTTCAAAGGCCCTACTATGCATGACCTAAGGGGATCTCTTTTGCATAAAGAAGTTTTGTCCATAGATGAATACTTGAAGAGTTTTAGAGAGTCATGGGTCAAAGCTGGATGTACCATCATGTCAGATGGATGGATTGATGGAACGGACCGTACTATGATAAATTTTCTTGCCTCTTGCCCATAGGGAACCGTGTCTTTGAGATCAATGGATGCATTTGATAAGGTGAAAAATGAAAACTTGTTATTTCGGCTTTTGGCTGAGATTGTTATGGAGGCGAGGGTGGGAATTGTTGTTTAGATCATCACAGATAATTCCTCTAACTATGTTCTTGCTGGTAAGATGTTAGAGAGCGAATACAAAACCATATTTTGGACCCCATGTGCTACACATTGCATAGACCTTATGCTTGAGGATATAGGCAAATAGGATTGGATCAAGAACACTGTAGAGCATGCCAAAAGAATTAAAAAATACATCTACAACCAATCATTGGTATTGAACCTAATGAGGAAAAACACCGAGTGTAATGTCCCTGGGGTAAAATTAGGGTTTTAGGGCAGATTCTCCTGTTCTGTTGATGTATTTTTAAATACTTTATAATTGTAGCGTTCCCTCGACAACTGCAGCAGTTTCTACTGTCCACTAGGAACAATTAATAATTTTGTATTTCTCAGTTCACATACAAACGGATAACAGTACAGCTGGTTTACTATACTCCTGCATATATCTCATAGACAGTAATATTTCCAAACAGATGCATACCATTACATAGAAATTTGCAGACTCAATTATGACAACTTTATTATGGCTTGTACCCCAACATTATGGCATTCCAAAATTCCCCAATGGATGCAGCAGTACTACAAAATAATACCACTGAGATAGCCCTGCACACATAGATCCTAAGGGCTGCAAGGCAGCTGCAAAATACCTCTAAAACATCCAATTCTAAGGGCTGCAACAGCAGCAGCAAACTGCACACAAGAACAACTGTAGTAACCCTAATGACTGCAACAGCAGCAGTATTCTATCTCCTAAACCACTCAGAAAACTAGATAATGAAACCTGGGGTAGATGCCAACTCTTCTTGACTGCATATCTGCTACGAATTCCCTGTATGCTGCCAGTTAACCCTTCTTCGGTCCTTCATTCTGCAATCAGGTACCCTGCCTCCCCTTGCTGCCTGCTAATCCACCCTGTCAAGCTGCCTTTGCCTTCCTGTAGTCCCATGACGTGCAAGAATGAGGGGATCAGTCCTCCCTCCAACTCCTCCACGACACCTAAGTGGATAAAAAATGGGGCTGAGGGTGGGATCGGACCTCCCTAAACCCTCAACAGCCAGCCAATAACCTCCACGGCTTCCTCAAACAGCTGGAGAAATGAGGGCAGAACCCTCCAATAACCTAGCCGCTGCTGTCACCTCCAACCTTCGGCCTGTAATGATGTAAATCAGCCGCTAAGGAACCACAGAACCCTCAAACCAGCAGCAACGTCACTGTTCCAAGTATGACTGAGATTGGCCTTCTTCCTGGGAAGACTTCCAAGCTTTTCCCCTGCAAATGAGTAGATTGGTTTCAAGAAAGATCCCTGAACCCTCCACAGAAGTACGCTACCCAAGTAAACAGACTTCTGGTGCAGATGAATGGCAAAATAAACGCAGGTTGAGCTAGGGTGAGCACAAGGCACCACCAAACCCCAACAGAACTCAAGGGTTTAACCCAAGGCTGTTGGGAGCGCGGAGCAGGAGCGGGGAGCGGGAGCGGGA
>JASDQU010010798.1:183357-223695 GCA_032191745.1 Picea mariana | reverse complement strand
CAAAGCGACTGACTTTTGCTTCTGGTTGAACCAAGAAACAAGTCCTAACCCCAAACTGAAGCAACACCCTGAGGTGCTTTTCCTGTCAGCAGCGCATCCTGCCCAGTCTGAGTCTGTGTAGCGAACCAAACTGACTCCATCTCCCTTGACACAGTCTAGGCCAAAATCCACTGTCCCAGCAACATATCTCAAGACGTGTTTTGCCCCAACCATGTAAACACTCCTCGGCTCAACCATGTACTGACTGAGTGTGTTCACGACAAAACATATATCTAGTCTGGTGTTAACCAGATACATAAGTGAACTGATCAAGTGCCTGTATACTGTGGCATCCACCAACTGGCTATCTGAAGCACTAAGCTTCTTCCAGTTGGTGATCATAGGTGTAGACATGGGTTTGCAGTCCTCCATCTGAAATCTGCTCAAAATATCTACTGCATACTTCCCTTGCCCGAGAAATATGTGACCCTCCTCCTGCCATACCTCCATACCTAGAAAGTAGTGCATCAATCTGATATCACTCATCTCAAACTCTGATGCAAGTCCCAACTTGCACTCAACTATGAGATCCTCGGCTCCAGTAATGAATAGATCATCCACATACAAAATGAGAATGAGCGTGTCCTCACCTCTAATGATGAAATAAAAGTTTGGATCAACATTGCTCTTCCCGAAGCCCATCTGAAGCAAATAAGTATCAATCCGTGAATACCAAGCTCGAGGAGCTTGCTTCAGATCATATAGTGCCTTCCTCAGAAGACACACGTGAGTCTCCCTGTCACTCACCTCAAACCCCTGTGGNTGCTCTATGTACACCTCCTCCTCAATAAAGCCATTCAGAAATGCGGTTTTCACATCCATCTGATGAATGCGCCAACCCATCTCTGCTGCTATGGCAATGATAGTCCTGATAGAAGTGTATCTCGCAACTGGTGCGAAAGTCTCATCATAGTCGACTCCCTCAATCTGTGAGAAGCCTCGTGCCTTAAAACATGCCTTGTGTTTCTCCACGCTGCCATCTGCAACAAGCTTGGTCTTGTACAACCACCTGGAAGTCACAACTGACTTCCCCACTGGCCTCAGAACCACATCCCAGACATCATTGCGCACAATGGAGTCATACTCCTCAACCATGGCCTCTCTCTAGACCTGATGGTCAACTGCCTGCGCAAAATTCTGTGGCTCAGTATCCCTGATACTTGTCACTAGTGCCAAATATGCTCCCAATCTAACTGGCAACCTGCTCTCTCTGATATGGCTCTTGGGCTCCCTTACATTCTCTCTGGCCTCTTTTAGGGTCTCCTGAAACCATCTAGGTCTCCTCTTCCCTGAAGTGGTCAACAGAGAAGTAAGGCCTCTCTGCCTAAGAGTAACTGCCTCTAGACTCGTCTCAACACTCTGAGATCCTGAAGACTGTACTCCCTCTGAAGTCTGTGCCCCATCTGACTGAACATGCTCTGACTGTGACCCTGAAGCTGTGCATGGTGACCCTGTCACCCCTGATACTGGTGTATTTGACGACTGAGGCTGTGCTCCCTCTAAGACTGCAACTGACAACTCTGCATCATCCTCAACTCCAACTCTCGACTCAAGAGATCTTGCAAAAGACCTATCCTCCTCAAATCTAACATCTCTGCTCACCACCACTTTCCTAAGTGGCAGAATGTAGATGCGATAGGCTTTCGACACCTCTGAGTATCCAACTAGAATCCCCTGTTGGGCTGTGGGGTCTAGCTTGGTCCTCCCCTTCGAGGGGACATGAGAGAAAGTCGAGCATCCAAAAACCTGATGTGCTCGACATCGGGCCTCCTATCAGTGAAGGCCTCCTCAAGAGACATCTTCCCCAAAATCCCATGGGGGCTCTTGTTCTACAGGTAAACTGCAGTAACACATGCCTCTGCCCACAAATACAAAGGAAAACTTTGATCATGCAACATAGATCTCGCTGCACCGGTAATGGCCCGGTTCTTCCTCTCGACAACCCTGTTCTTCTGGGGGTTGTAAGGTACGATCATCTGTCTCCCGATGCCATGCTGTGCACATAAGTCTACAAACTGTCTCGAGGAATATTCTCCCTCGTTATCCAACCGCAAGGCTTTGATCCTCTTTCTCGATTGGTTCTCCACAAGAGCTCTGAACTCTTGGAACCAGGTGAAGACCTCACTCTTGGCCTTCAGGAAATAGATCCAAGTCTTCCTCGAGTAGTCATCAATAAATGTGAGATAATACTCACAACCACTCAAGGACCTCCGAGTCATGGGCCCACANCTCAGTCCTCCAAGAGCCCCATGATGTAGGTGGACCATCCTCCGATGTCATAACTCACACAACTGTCTGCTGCTGTCGCCACTCGCTACCAAAGCAAGAAGTGGCTGAAAAAACAATCTGAATAGTTTCCCCTCTCTCACTCCAATCACCTGTCCTAAGGCACGTGGAGAACCCCGAGGATGAATCAGTACCTCGGTGCCTCTGAATGTCACCTCAAGATCTCTATCCTGGAGGGTGGAAACATATATCATATTCTTCTTCATGCCAGGGACATACAAAACGTCCATGAATGATATGGGTGGCAAGCCATCTCTCTGAAAAGCAACTGTGCCAATCCCTGCAACTGTGAAAGCTCTATCATCTCCAAGAGTAATCTCCATCCTGATCTCGTTGACTCTGAGATCAGAAAAGTGCTCTCGAAGTCCAGTCATATGGCTCGAAGCTCCGCTGTCTATATACCAGATACTAGGTGCTGTTTCAACTGAAGTGCAACATGTGAGGAAAACACACTCTCTCTGAAACTGTGTCTGAAAGTCAATCTCCTCTGCTGTAGTTGCGGTACCACCCTTCTTCTTCTTCCTGTTCGGGCACTGTCCAACATAGTGCCCAAACTTCTTACAAACAAAACACTTCACTTTGCTCATATCTCTCTTCTAACCACTGCCCTGACCACTGCTGCTCTCTCCTCCTCCACTCCCCTGTGGTGGGGCCCCAAACTTGGGACCTTGCCGACCCCCACGACCGACCTTCTTGTTGGCCTTTGTCCAAAGAGCAAGATCCTCCTCACCCTGACCAATCTGCTGCTGCCGCTGTCCATAAGCCTCGACTGCTAACTGAATCTCCTCCTGGACGAAGTCATTCCACATCCTCTCCCGTGTAGGCATGACCTCCCTGGCAACTATGCCCCGTACAAAAGGACCCCACGGTTTGGTGAAGCTATTGATAACTTGACTCACCAAAGAGTTAGGGTTCACACCCTCTCTGACGGCTGCAAGCTCGTCTTTGATCTAAGTGTAACGACCAAGGACTGAAGTTACCGACTCATCCTTGAGCATGCAAATGCCCCTGAGTCGGTCATGAAGAACCATCTTCCGGTTCTAATTGGAGCTCTCATACAACTTGCATAGAGATGCCCACATCTCGTATGCATTAGCCTTCCCCGTCAAATGGGGTATGATATGGTCACGAACTGCGTCACAAATGGTCCTCTTCACCTTGTTGTTCTTTTTCCTGAACTCTGCCACCAAGACGAGAGCAGTGACAGGAATGGGGGGAACAACTGCCTCGACTATATCCCATAGCTCGAGGTCCTCTAAGACGAAGACCATCCTTGCCTTCCAAGGCGACCAATTGCTAGTCCCTGCTATCCTGTCCTCAACTCGCATCTGAGATGCTGACATGTCTGCCAAACTGCACTGCCCAACTGATGCTTACTCTGCCAAGGAAGACACTATCTCACTCCTGTCAACACAAGTGTGAAAAGAAACAAGTGTAATCTGACCTCACTCCTAACAAAATAGGTGTGAAAAGAAGTCAACGTCAAATCAGCCTCACTCCTACTGCGTAGGTGTGAAAAGAGACTAAAGACAAGTGTCAAAACGGCCCAACAACCCTCTAAAAAATTCTGCTCTCTAACAACCACTGAATGAGTCAATGGCTGTCCTCAAAAATCTGCCAAAAGAAGTGTATGACAACCACTCAAAATGCCGTCCCAACTGTTCAAAAAAAAATCAGCCACCGAAGCTCTGATACCATGTGAAAATTCCAGGTCCTATCAGCTTGCCTTCTTGATCTGTCTTTGACCAAAGAAAGGCTCTAAGTTTTCACTGTCAAGTAAAGTATTTCTGTTGTTTTATAACAACCAACAGTCCAAAAGTATTTCGCTGATTTGTTACGGTTATGTTCTCGATTTTGGGTGCTCTAGCATGTTGTTTTCGTCACCAGAAATTAGTACATGCATCTCAAAATAAACATAACACACCTAAACATCGTTTACTGCTTAATATGAACAGATCTAAGAAACTAAATCATGCATTTGTAGACACAAGTATTTTTGGTCAACATGACCCTGGATAAAAACCCCCCGGGGAAAACCAGTTTGAGATATGTGTGTATATATGAGGAAAGCAGAAGAAGGGTTACAGTAAACACAATATATGAAAGAACTTGATACAATAACAACTCCAATTGAGTTGATATACAAGCCCAAAATCAATAGATGCGCCCCAGAATGGTGCGCCCCTCATGCAAACTACCAGAAGCTATGTTGAATGGCAACCCTCTGCAATTGATCTCACTGCAATCTGATGGCTAGATATTCTACCAGGTACAAATCAACCTCCACAGCTAATGCGCCCCTCTCAGAAGTAGAATAACTCTAGTAAATAAACAAGGCAAGTAGCTCCAAGCCTCCATCAATGAAAGCAAGCGACCTCCCTCGAGCATCCTCATGCAACTGACCTCATCTCCATCCTCCAAGAGTTCAACTCTCAACAAGCAAATGAACAAGTGAAGAATGCGCCCTCCTTCACCCTTTGCGCCCCTCTTTGACATCAATTAGGAAACCTAAAGTATGAAGGGCTGAGAGCATCTCATCTCCCATCTAATCGATGGTTGAGATCTCCCCATTCATATCTAAGTCAAAAACCCACTTTGGGTTAAGTTTCCTAAGTCAACTTTATGTTTCTAATTCACCCCTTTGTGAATTAATAGTCATTTTAGGCCAAAATGACTAAATTTCACTTTAACCAAAGTCAAAGTGAAAGTAGACAAAAGTACAAGGTACAAACTGTAATGTCCTCCCCTCATGTGCTAAGGAGGTCATAAGCACATGGGAACACCTCCCAAGGTACAAAACTCAACAAAAAATACTATTTCTAATAAAAAAATATTATTTATAGAGGACATAAAATAGAGGAAAAAGTTTCCCAGGATGAAAGATTTGGAAATTTATCCCAGTGACTATAATTTCTCTTACATTCTTGAYAATTTTGTCCCTTTGAAAAGTTTCCAGATCCTTGTATTTTGTGAGATAGGATATTAGACTAGAGTCATAAAAAGGTGAAAAAGTGATAAGTTGCCATATTTAGAGAGGCATAGAGGCAGACTTAGACARTGCATCATTGGGATAAGGATTGCTAAGTGCTCATCATATAAAACACTATCAATGATAAATAAAWAAAAATCTTCTAGTTCTTGCTTGTTATTTCTCCATTGAGGGAAAAAGTTGGGTTCAAACCTTAATTGCACCAACATAACCGTGGAAATTAGTAAATTGCTAATTTCTAGGTGCTACAAGTAATCTATGAGATTGTTTAGGGCAAACTTATAGTTGTTGGAAAGCTCCCTCTAAAAATAATTCTGCTATAAACTTGATTTTTTGAAAACCTTTTTTAAGTTTCCATAAAATTTAGCAAAACGAAGCATTGGGATTGGTTTTGACAAGAAATTGCCAATATGGAGGATTCCCATAATGTCAAGAAATTGCCTTCAAGAAACTATGAATACTGGAGACGCTGAAACAAATTCCAATGGGATTAAAAGTTAAGAAGGGTTTTTGAATCTAGTCAAAACCATAAGGAGCTTGAAGGCAAATAATGCGGCGCTGATCCAAGCATAGGAGCAACAAACACAACTCAATGCTTAGTTGCTTAAAGATTGGCTGAAATATTGAAGCAACTAATACAAAGCTCCAATAAAGCTAATGGGAGCAAAGGTAGTTCAAGAAACATTCTCATAGGAGAACCCATGAATCACAAAAATCATATTATATTGATATTGAATGTTTATTAAGTAGTGCTCAATCTTTTATAGGTAGTCATAGAAGATAAGGGCATTGCGGAGACAACTTGAAGGACAAGTTTCGAAACCACCTACGTTTGATGGTGAAACCAAATTTGGACAAGAAGCCAAGGCATGGCTCTTGGGTACTGTTACCCTCCCTCACCTAGGTGTAACTAGAGGAGATCATGTCTCATGGCTCGCAATGAAGACAATCATCCCGATGATGATGATGATCAATGTTCTCCACAGACAGTAGCCCCGTAGATGCCTCCCCCCTCATCCAACTTAGCTCATTTCACTTGATCAACATGGTTCATTTGATGATGGTGGTCCAACACACATGAGGTACACTAGTCATTGTTTTAAAGTGTCACATTTAATGCATTAGGGATCTAGGTGAGGATTATGGGTTCAATTCAAATAATGGAACATGAGCTTGGAAGTTGTGCTTTTTTCCTTGTTTCACCTTGGTGGCCATCATTTGTGCCCTAGTTGTTGAATTTTAATGCTTAGTTCATGCACATGTAGTTTATTTCAATTTAGCATGTACTTGAACCATAAACAATGCAACAATACCATATACAATAGCTGCAATAACCAAGATCACAAGAAGAATAACCATGGACAAGAGCACAAGAGTTTATCCCGGGAAAACCTTTCTCAATCAAGGGAAAGACCCAACAATCCTTTGCTATAGATTCAAGAGAAGATCCCCCACACCATAAACCCTAGAGCACGCAAGAGGGTGCTTCTTTGACCTAGAAACTTGCACCTAAGAGAAGTGTGCAATTCAGCCGTACAACTTAGCTTGAGAGAATGTTACAAGTGTGAGTGAGATCCACAATGGGGATCTAATCCTATTTATACAAGACCTGACACAACAATAGGTGTGTCTATTGGCACAATAGGGCTCACTTCTATAACTCAATGATATAATTAATCTTTACACAATATTAATTATCTTTTACATGGTGGGGCCGACTTGTAACCTTTACAATACAAATTAGGGTTACAACAAATGTTACTCGTAGATAATATAGCAAGGGATCCACACATCCTCTAGTGCTCAACCACTAGGGACACATCCACTTGTGCTCAGCCACAAGGACGTCACTCTCAATAGATTAACTCAACTAAGTCCATAGGAGTACCATCTGGAGAACCATCTCAAGTCGACTCAACTAAGTCCATATGAGTCTGACAGGAGACCATCTCAAGTCGTCTCAACTCAGTCCAAATGAGCACGACAAGAGACCACACGTCATCTCAACTCAGTGCAGAGGAGTATGACACACCCATCACATGGGCTCTCTCACAGATGTCTCAACTTAGTCTAGAGGAGAACGATCTGGAGGATGTCTCATGAAGCTGCAATCATCAACACTCCCTCTCAGCTAGGGAGACATTCTCCACCAGGCCAAGTCTCTCACGAAAGTACTTGAACTTTGTTCTGGCAAGCGGTTTGGTGAAGACATCTGCAACTTGCTCGTGTGTAGAAAGGTACTGCACATGTACTGCTTTCCTCTGCACCATATCTATGCTGTAATGGTATTTGATCTCAAAGTGTTTCGATTTATCGTGAAACCCATGATTCTCGGAGAGCTTCACACAACTCTGGTTATTGCAATGGATAACTGTGGAATCCATCTCATGACCAAATAAATCTGCAAGGAGCTTGCGAAGCCACACTGCTTCGTGGACTGCCACACATAATGCAATGTACTCTGCTTCTGCGGTACTCAAAGCCACATAAGTCTATTTCCTGTTGCACCAGGAAACCATGGCAGATCCCAAAGTAAAACACCAACCAGATGTGCTCTTCCGGTCCACTATGCTCCCTGCCCAATCTCCATCGACATATCCCTGCAATCGCATGTCTACACCGGAGGCATATCTCATGGCATAACCAACTGTGCCTCGTAGATATCTCAACACATGCTTCATTGCTATCCATTGTGTCTGTCTCGGCTGACTCATAAGCTGTCTGAGTACACTCACTGCATAGCATATATCAGGTTTGGTGTTAACCAAATACATCAATGATCCAATCAACTGTCTGTAAAGATGTGGATTAATCTCGCCTGAATCAGTAGAAGCCTCGCTCATTTTCTTCAAATTCATTACCATCGGTGTAGGCATTGATTTGTAGTCCACGAATTTCTTCAATATCTCAACTGTGTATTTCCCCAAACTCAGGAGAATCTCATCAGTCCTCTGCCACACTTTTAGTCCCAAGAAGTAGTGCATCATACCAAGGTCCTTCATCTTGAATTCAAAAGTCAATTTACGCTTGCATTCAACAATAAGACTTTCTGAATCTGTGAGGAATAAGTCATCAACGTATAGGACCAAAATCAGGCACTTGTCACCAACAATGTGGTAGTATAGGTTAGGATCAACAACACTCTTGCTGAAGCCCAAACTCATCAAGTACCCATCAATATTCTCATTCCACACACGAGGTGCCTGCTTTAGTCCATACATGGATTTCTTCAACCGACATACATGAGACTTTTGCTCATGTATCACGAATCCATTTGGTTGCCCAATGTAAACTTATTCCTCAATCTCACCATTGAGAAAGGCTATCTTTACATCTGTTTGATGTAGTCTCCAACCCGTGGATGCAGCTAGGGCAATAATCGTATGGATGGAAGTGTATCGGGCAACATGAGCAAATGTCTCCTCATAATCTATTCCCTCCACCTGAGAGAATCCTCTAGCCACAAATTTCGCTTTGTACTTCTTGACACTTCCATCAACTGCATGTTTGATCTTATAGATCCACTTGGAAGTCACTACAGACTTCCCTTCCGGTCTCGGAACAATATCCCACACATCATTCTTCATGATGGACTGATACTCTTCGGTCATTGCATCTTGCCAAACCTGTTGACCTGCTGCTTCTCCATGACAATAAGGCTTAGTATTAATGATGTGGCTCATGGCTAAAACATAGCTCGAAAATCTCTGTGGTCTCTTGCTCTCTCGGAATTTACCACGAGGAGTTGCATGTCCCTCTGCCTCCTGCAAAGTCTGTCGAGCCCAAGAAGGCCTCTTATGGCCTATTGCAGTGTCTCTGGGAACATCAACTGGATCCACTTGATCAACTATATCAATTGCATCTGTAACTGTCTCCCTCTGAATTGCTGAAGGGGGAGAAGGTATTGTCTCTTCCTTCTTCTCACTGTCAATCTCCATCTGAGATTCTCTAGATCTTCGAAAGGCTATCTCTTCCTCAAAAGTGACATCTCTGCTAACCTCGATCTGTCTCTGACCAGGGATGTAGATCCAGTATGCCTTCAAAGATTCACTGTACCCCACAAATGTACCCTTTCTTCCTGAAGGGGCTAGCTTGGTCCTCTTCTCCTTGGGTACATGAAAGTATACTGAACACCCAAATATCCTGAAATGTCCAACCTCAGGTTTCACTCCGGTGAAAGCTTCTTCGAGAGTCATGTTCTTCAGAATCTGATGAGGACTCCTGTTTTGAACATACACTACTATCATGAATGCCTTTGCCCACAAAATCATAGGTAGATTCCGATCATGTATCATCGCTTTGGTTGCCTCAATAATGATTATGTTCTTCCTCTCTGCAACCCTATTCTGCTAAGGGTTATAAGCAACGATGTACTCCCTCTTGATCCCTGCCTCAATACATAAATCATTGAAATCCTTGGAGGTGTACTCTCCTCCATTATCTAATCTCAACACCTTGATCCTCCTCCCGTTCAGGTTCACAACATGAGCTTTAAACTCTTGAAATCGCGCAAAGACTCCATCCTTGGTCTTCAAGAAGTAAATCCACGTCTTTCGAGAGTGATCATTGATATATAACACATAGTACAAATATTCGTTCAGGAAAACAACAATCATGGGTCCACAAACATCTGTATGTATCAAGTCCAATATCCCCTTGGATCTACTGTCACTGCTCAAGAAGGACCCCTTGACATTCTTGCCAAGAGCACAACCTCTACAAATGCCATTATGTTGAACATGTATCTCTGGAAGGCTTGTTACCATCTTCCTCGGAGTGAGAAGGACTCTGTAATGTAAATGAGCAAGTCTTCTATGCCATAGCTCGCTCAAGCTGATAATATCATGTAACAGGGCTTGGACTAGTCATAAATTCATTTTGTACAAACTGTTTTCTCGAACACCAATCACTCGAGCATAATCCATGTGTGAGTTCTTGTGCCATGCAAGAACTTTTCTTTCCGAGAGGGTAACCTTGTAGCCTTTATCCTCTAAGGCAGAAACATAGACAAGGTTCCTCTTCATCCCAGGTACCATATAGTACCTCACTTAATTGAAGTGGTATGTTGGAATCTAGTTGGAAGGTAGAAACTCCAACTCCTTTCACAATATATCTGGCATTATCACCAAACACATGTAGACAAGACTCTTTCTCAACAAGGTCTGTAAGATGTTCTCTGTATCCAGTCATGTGTCTGGAAGCAACACTGCCAGTTAACCAAATATCACTATCTTAGGAATTGTACCTGATAGTGCTAATATGAAGAAGAATGCTTCATCTTTTATGTCTTCATCTCTATGATGTGGTTCTGGATCAACTTCAATAGTGGATGCAAGTTGTCTTCCTTTCTTCATGGTAGGACAATTTCTTGCAATGTGTCCATGCTTGTCACATCTGAAACACTGAATCCTTGATGTCTTTTCTTTGTTCATGACTTGGAGCTGCTGAAGTTTTCTTGTCCTTGAATGCTTTGTTGAAACTTCTTCTATTCCTTCTGCCTCTCTTTGCATGAGAAGCAAGAGCTTGATTGTCATCATGATGGGAGTCTTGCACTCCTCTAGCTATAAGTCTGGTTTCTTCCTGGGTGCAGTTTGTCCATAGACGATCAAACTCAGTTAGATCTGCTCTTCCACTAATACTTTGAAGAAATGGTTCCCAATGTCTTGGAAGAGCATTGAGAGTAGTCATGACAAGTTCTCTGTCTGTTATTGTTTCTCCAATGGCACCTAGCTGATCTCTAATCTCTGAGATTCTCATGAAGAAGGTGGCAATGGTGTCCGCTTTCGCCATCTTGATATTTTGATGCTGGTGCTTCAATGTAAGAGCTCTGTTTGTGTTGTTTCTCGCAAACATCTTCTTTAATGCATCATACATCTCATAAGCTGTTTTCAAGGTAACAATACGAGGTAGTAGATGATCTCTCACTGAATAGATGATTATCTTCCTTGCTTTGACATCATCTGCCTTCCAATCAACCTTCTTTTCATCGGTAGTTGTTTCTGGTAGTCTTTTCTATCAAACTCAATAGGTCATCCTCTTCTAGAGTGATTTATAGTCTTGATTTCTAGGCGCTGAAGTTGCTTGATCCATCAAGCCTATCTTCCACCAAAGTTCTGTTGCTCATGGTTTGCAAATTCTTCACAAACCCTAACGGTTAGGCTAGGAAACCTAATGGCTAGGCTAGGCTAACAACCTTAGGTTTTGTTGGACTTATGACTGCCAACAATAAGCCTTTAGAAAGTCAAAAGAACCTTGGTGAGTTGCAAAAATCCTTCAATGAGCTGCAGAAACCCTAGGGCCGAAATTTTGCAGAAACCCTAGGGGCCAAAAATCAAAATTTCTCCGATTTGCAATCTGAGAGTTGCTGGAGGTGCGCTGAAGGAGGTCGTACACTCCTATGCAAAAATTAGCCCCAACATTTAAGTGGAAGGTGCAAAAACTGGCAAAAGGAGGGTTGTTTTTTGCAATTGCAGCAAGAAGGCGACGATTGGCTTTTCAATGGCTTGTGCAATGGCTTTTCATGAACTCTGCTATGATACCATGTTGAATTTTAATGCTTAGCTCATGCACATGTAGTTTATTTCAATTTAGCATGTACTTGAACCATAAACAATGCAACAATACGGTATACAATAGCTACAGTAACCAAGATCACAAGAAGAATAACCATGCACAAGAACACAAGAGTTTATCCTGGGAAAACCCTTCTCAATCAAGGGAAAAACCCAACAATCATTTGCTATAGAGTCAAGAGAAGATCCCCCACACCATAAACCTTAGAGCACACAAGAGGGTGCTTCTTTGACCTAGAAACTTGCGCCTAAGAGAAGTGCGCAATTCAACTGTACAACTTAGCTTGAGAGAATGTTACAAGTGTGAGTGTGTGAGTGAGATCCACAATGGGGATCTACTCCTATTTATACAAGACCTAACACAACAATAGGTGTTTCTATTGGTACAATAGGGCTGACTTCTATAACTCAATGATATAATTAATCTTTACACAATATTAATTATCTTTTACATGGTGAGGCCGACTTGTACCCTTCACAATACAAATTAGGGTTACAACAAATCTTACTCAGATAATATAGCAAGGGATCCACACATTCTCTAGTGCTCAACCACTAGGGACACGTCCACCTGTGCTCAACCACAGGGACGTCATTCTCGACATATTAACTCAGCTAAATCCATAAGAGTACCACCTGGAGAACCATCTCAAGTCGACTCAACTAAGTCCATAGGAGTCTGACATGAGACCATCTCAAGTCATCTCAACTCAGTCCAGATGAGCACGACAAGAGACCACATGCCATCTCAACTCAGTCCAGAGGAGTTTGACACACCCATCACATGGGCTCTCTCACAGATGTCTCAACTCAGTGCAGAGGAGAACGATCTGGAGGATGTCTCATGAAGCTACAATCATCAACACTAGTCCAGTGTTGTCACGCTTGGGGAACACGGGTACTACTGGGAGGCCTTGATAGGGGTAAATACCACTCCCTTCCATAACACGTCTCATCTTGATTTCCTTTTGTCGTTCTGTCTTTTGGTACTGGCTGTTACATGTACACCAAAAAGGCATGTGGTTCATTTTCCTATGAGAAGAAGGGCTAGAATGCCGAGGTTGATGCAACTGCTAGAAAAAATGAATAAAAAATAAAACATGATATAAACGAAAAAAGAAATATGGGATAATAAATGACCAAGTCAAAAGCCAAAAGTTAGCTTGAGCTCCACCCCCTCACTATGAGGTGATCACCCCTAGTTCTAATGCATTGAATACATATCAATTAAAAGGACTTAATCCCAACAAGAAAAATAATGAATGCTTGAAATCTGAAAAGGGGACTTGCAAAAATAATAAAAGAATATCAAAAGGCAAGAAAGGGGTTTGGAATACACACACTGTCGAGGAAAGGGCATTTCAAGCAACGAGTGCTCTCTTTACAAAGGTGCTCATGGAAATGGATGGAGCATGATTACCTTGCATGTCAATGACTCCATATCATGAAGTAAACTCCATGCCACATCATCACTATACTTACACTTTGATGGGTTTTTTGGGAACTATCCCTTTACCTGGGTATTGGTACAACTAATATGGTCTTTTGATGGTTCTCCCATATCTAAACTTGGACAATTGCATAAAGTCTTGAGTTTGTGTGACGTTTGAAGAAGATACCTAATGTGAATTGCTAACATGGCTTTTGTATTAAGTGGTGGCTTACTTTGTATGATTCTAATAGCTATTGTATCTTGTAGTTGTTGGTTTCACCTGATTCTATGGACTTTGTTTGATCATTATGCACCCATGACATGGTCCTTTAGAGGATGTTTATATGACTATACATATGACGTTGCACACTTGATGCAAAGCACATTGCACACTTGATGGAGAGCGTTGGGCCACATGATGATTGGACATGCCTTGGGGCACCCTCACACATCCTAGACCTTGGACGATGGACATATGAGCTTAGACGTTGCACACATAGCATGATGTACCATTGAGAGGGCTGAAAGCCCCACAAGTTGGACAATGTACCCCTGGGCATTTTAGGGTTTGATTGGATGATGTTGCACTTAGAGATGATGGTACACTTCTTTGGAGAGGTTGTGGAGTTCTCTTTATTGATGACATCACACCTTAGCCCTTGGACATTGAATTTATGATGCTGACGCCATTATTTGATACTTGTTGGGCTGACCTAGTATGGGGTCATCTCTTTTGATGATGAGTTGGCACTTGATGGTGATGATACATGACTTTTGGGGTGAGAGATGTGACCTTTAACGATGCTTGTACCCTTTGATGGAGACATGTGGCCTTTGGAGGCACCTTTACCCTTCTAGAGCATGATGTCATAGCCTTTGGAGGCTTTCACACTCACATGTCATTTTTGAGGGGTTTTGATGCATCTTCACCTTATCTTTATGTTGGAGGCTATTTTTGGGGTCGACCTTGACCTATCCACCATGTATCATGGATATTTTATCTTTTTATAGGCTTTTGAGGGTTATAGTGTTAGGGTTGCCTCATATAAGAAGGTTAGCGTCCCCTCATTGTCAAATCATAACTCATACTTGTGGAGAATCACTTCTATTTGTCTCTTATCTTCTTGTCTCATCATGGAGTACTTATGCACACCTCTTGGAGATTGAATTTGTGGATGCTTTGCTTGTTTTTGGTGGATGGTTCATGAAATGAAGGTTTCCTTATGCATAATGACATGGTATAGTAAGTGTTCTTTCCAAGTAATTGTGTTTATCCTTGGTATTTTAAGTGAGTGCCCTATTTAATTGTGGATAAGTTGCATGTTATCTTGTTTCCTTAGATAATTTTGTTGGAAAACACTAGAAGGATTGCAATTTTGCATCTCCTTCCTTGTTAATCATTCATCTTAAGCTTGTTTAAGCATACAAGGTCAAATTTAGGGATTGTGATTGTACATGCCCCTAAACTTGTCTTTGTTGGTAAGATTCTAGAGCTTGTGATTGTACAACTCTAGGATTTGACCTTGTCACACCTTGGATCTCTTGCTAAAATTCATAGAAACATAGGATGCCATTAGGGATTGTGATTGCACACCCCACTAATTGTTTTCCTAGTTAAACCTTGGGATTGTGATTGTACATCCTCCTAGAATTTAACCTTTGAAGTTTTTTTTCCTTTTATCCTCCTTGAAGTGGTTGCATTGACATATGCCCAATGATTTAAGATGGTTCTAGTCTTTCTCTTGTTGCAAGTGATAAAAACCTTAGTTTAGCTCTCTTTCTCTCAATGTCTTGTGCCAATTTAGGACTAATTGCATTGCATTTTCATTTAATATCATCCCTAGCCTATCGTTTTGCATCTTAGCCTAGATTTATCATTTAACATCATTATTGCTGCAATAATTACATTTATAGCCATTAAGGTATACCATCTTACATCTATTAAACATACTTTAATTCTCTTTCTTTCAAACATCTATTGGCCAATGGTTTACTGGTCTTTATTCTTGCATTTGACATCTTTTCCTCATTGAATCTCGCTAATTTAGGAATGATTTACTATTGTTGTTATAAACTTGTTACATGCTGAAGTATCTTATCTTTATTTCAAGTTTTATTACAACCTTCCTTTTTCTTTTGATAGCTAGTGTTTTAGGGCATTTAATTTGCTTTTCTAGCTTAATAAACACCATTGATTGTCTTGGTAACACCCCTCACACATGCACAATCAACTTTCCCTTAACCTTGACCTAGCTAATCAAGAAACCAAGATAGGGGGTCGTAGACTTTCCTTAGGTTGCTATAGGATCCTTTCAGGTTGCTAAGGAATCCTCCCTTGTGTTGGATCTCTATCCTTCACTAAAATGAGGGAAGTACTTGCCTAGGTGACAATGGCAATTACTTCCATATGTTACACTAGTCAAACATCTTGTGAAGACTTTTGCACAAGTGCTAGATTTTGTGATAATATGTACAAATAAATACTTCATGCTTTATGACTACTCCGACAACATGAAAACCATAGTTTCCATTTATAATCTAACGAGAAAAACATCTTTGTGGTGGGAGCACTATTGTTAAGTGAATAAATTCAATGAAATAAGAATTGTGTGGAAGCAAATTCAAACATTTTGAGTAGAAATGTTTCTGAAAATATTTACCCAAGGAAATTCAATGAATTTCATGACCTAAGAAGTTCATAGAATTGTTAAAGTATGCTCAGTTTCTCAGAGACGAGGAGCTTAAGTTAAGCTATATTTTATATATCTTAAACCATGAATATTGAAACAAGGTTGAATTGATGGAACCTTGGATTCTCAAGGAAGCATTTTAGAAGGCCAAATATAATGAAGCACATAAAAAGCAAGCAACATATTTAGAATACTTGGGAGGAAAAACAAAGACAGAGGTTTGACAAAGGAGAGGATTTGAGCCATCTATCTTAAAAATTAATCCAAATTATTTTTGGCCAAATTGACCATCTTAAAGTGACACAAAATCAACGAGGACCATAGAAGTAGGAACAAACATTCCACATACATGTTGGGGCTATGGAGGAGAGTGCATGTTCATGCATTGACCAAATGAAAGTAGGGTTCTCCACAATATTCAACAGGCTACCACAATGAGTGATGTGGTACACACCGCATGGAGATTTTTCAATGCATTAGAAGATTGCCAAGATGATTATTAATACGATGTGATTGAAGTTGAAGGTAAGATCTTGACTCGAGATATTTCAATTTTAGTTGATTATGGTTCTACTGATAGTTATGTTACTCCTAAAATTGTAGAAATTTTTCTCTTAGGTGGATCAAACATAGAATGCCCTAGTTAGTACAAGTAGCCACTTGAACCAAGAGGAAGGTAAGTGAGATAATAGGGTTTCCCATTAGAGTTGAATGCACTCTCTTCATATGCAAATTTGAATATCTTACCTTTTGGGTCATACAATGTTATCATTAGAATGGGTTGGCTAGTGTCACAATATAGTCCTTGATTGTTACAACAAAATCTTAGTGTATTGATGATGGAAGAAACCATAGGATAGTAAAGGGTAATCTAAGGCCAATTTCCATTAAGTAGATCTCAACCTTGCAGTTGAAGTAGTGCCTTAGAAAGAAGTACCAATGATATGCCAACTCACTAGATAGAACCATTAAAGGACAAAGCTCCCAAGTTGAATGATTTTCTAGTATTGTAAGAATTTAAATATGTATTTTTGGATTAAATATCAGAGCTTCCTCCAAGGAAAGACATTGATTTCTCACTTGACCTTGCCCCTAGAGCTACACCTTTGTCTAAAAGTCCCCATTGAATGAGTCCTGTAGAATTAGAGGCATTGCAAATGCAATTATAGGAGTTGTTGGACAAGAGGTACATTTGTCCAAGTGTCTCACCTTGAGGAGCATCGATATTTTTTGTGAAGAATGATGTAACAGTCAAGAGGTGTATTGATGACATACAACTAAATAAAGTCACAATAAAAAAAATCACCCTCTAGTGATAATAGATACTTGATTGATTGAGATGAGCAAGGGTCTTTTCAAAGATTGATTTAAGGTCGAGTTATTTCCAAGTTAGGATTAATGCTATGATCCTAAACCCTTGAAATTGAATCACAAACAATATCTTAGAAATGTGAATCAACATTTTTTTTGAAAATTAAAATGCTTGAGGTAGGGCAACACCATACGATGATCTTTTTATGGAAGGATTAACTTCTGTTCACTTGCCTATTTGAGGGGGCAACCTTGTAATGAGCTAAGCTCCAATATAATAATATCCCAATAAATGATCATATAAGGAGGACTCCATCCTTATTTATAGCTACCTAGAAAACACTAACCCTAACCAAATCCTAACTACCTAGTGGGCATCTTTAATGACGCCCACATTTATTTGTTACTAACTACTTAGGGGGTCTTATTTAATAGTGGATCCAGTCCACATTAGATTAATTGGTCACTTTTCCTATTATTTACTCTAATAGATCCATAGGTCCCTATTACACTCTTAGGGAGGATCCCACAATTCCATCGCCGTTTGAAAAACATTGTCCTCAAAGTTTGTAGCAATGATGTGGTAACCATAAACCATGGTCTCATGTGTGACTGCTAACTGCAATGCTAAAGTAGTCTAGGAAACAAAGATCCCATGTACAAGAGTTGGCCTCAAAGCTATAATGATAACACAAACACATAAAGGAAGCCAAGATTACATTAATAATGAGAAAACAAAAGCTTTCTTATAAAGAGTTACGAGATGGTTGAGTCAATTCACTCTATGAATGTGGGATAGATTGAAAAACACACTAAAGTGAAATAAAGCATAAAAGCATAAAATAACTTGAAGTCCAAGTGACTTTATTAATGCCTATGTCTAATATCTCATTGACCATTATAATCTAATATTTAATTTAACTCCCCCCCTTAATGGTCAATCTGCTAACTACACCAAGATTATCCCATAATTTTACATATTTTCTAGGACCTAAAGGTTCGGTGAAAATGTCTGTAGTTTGGTCCTCTGTGGAACAATGCTGTAGCTCAATAGATCCATCCTCTACAAGTTGCATGATGAAGTGACAATGTATCTCAACATACTTGGTATGTTTGTGGAAGATTGGATTCTTGGCTAGTTTCAACACCCCTTGATTGTCACAGAGTAGGGGTGTTGTATTTTTCCGCTGCATCTTCATGTTTGAAAACATCCTATTAAGCCAAAATGCCTCACACTTTCCTTTCACTCGACCTTTTTTTAGGGGTGAAATTTTGCCAATTGACTATTTTTTGGCCATTTTCTAAAAAAATATATTCGTTAATAGACCATTTTCCCTTGAAAAGTTTGCCTGTTTTTTACATAAAATATGATTAAATTGATAATATTTGCCAAAATTTATAAGTTTTAATAGTAAATTATATGTTTTAATGAATATTCACCTAGATATCTATATGTATGCTTTTTTCAAACTAAAATAGTTGCCTCATATATTATACATAGGTATATTATTTGAATCCTTAATAAATACTTTACTTCCACTGCTCCTCAATATTCTGCTTCTGTTGATGAGAGGGCTACTGCATGTTGCTTCTTATTGGTGCACGAGACTGCACTCATGCTAATGCTGTAGACATGTCCATATGATGATTTTATATCATCCACACAACTTGCCCAATCTAAATTTGTAAACCCACACAACCTAGGGTGTTTGCTTATGTTGTACAAAATGTGAAAGTCAAGTGCCCCTTTCACATATTTCATCACTCTCTTTGTTGCAATGCAATGCTCTACCTTTGACGCTGCCATAACTTTGGAAATGAAGCTCATAATGTAACTCAAATGAGGCCTAGTGGCTATAAGATATATCAAGCTCCCCACTGAGTGCCTATAGACTGACTCATTATCTGCCTTAGAGTCGTTCTTGGTTGAAAGCTTTAGCGTTTTCTCCATAGGTGTAGACAAGATTTTGCAATTTGTCATTCGTAACCTGTTAAGCAAACTACTGACATATTTTGTTTGTGAGACAAATGCTGCTATGTATTTGCCAAACTTCTAAACCTAGATAGTAATGTACGAGGTCTGGATCAGTCATGTCAAGATCTTTTCTCATATTAGATTTGATGTGTTTAATAACACTTGCCTGACTACTTGTAATAATGATGTCATCTACATAAATGACTAATAGAATGATATCATTGCCAATGCTTTTGACATATAGATTGGAAATTTGAAGGACTCTGTTGGAACCCATGTTCATCCAATTACCTATCAATCTTAATGTACCATGCCCGAGTTGCCTTCGTCAGGCCATATAGAGCCTTATTAAGTCTGCAAACAAGATGCTACTTCCTTAAAACTTGAAACACACGTGGTTGATGCATGCATACCTCTTCCTCCAAATCTCCATTGAGGAAGACACTCTTCACGTCCATTCGATAGACCTTCCAATCAAATTGTGATGCCATGGATATAACTAATCGAATGGTGCCCATCTTTGTTATAGGAGAAAAGGTCTTCTCATAGTCAATTCCCTCTCGTTGAGAGAACCCTTTTGCAACCAATCATGCCTTGTCAAGTATACCGTCTACCTTGTATTTGACCTTGTACACCCATTTGCAACCAACGAGTTTCTTCCCTGGTGGAAGAGTTGTGAGATCCCAAGTCTAATTTTTCATTAAAGTCTCATGTTTGATTGCCATGGCCTTCTCCTATTCAAGTCTCCCTTTTGCCTTCTCAAACACATGTGGTTCATATACTTCATGAACATTGGCCATTAGAGCAATGCTGGCCATATTATGTTTCTTGTTCTTGTTTCTCAATGATCGTCCCTTGATCATTTCATTTGTTTGAACATATCTAATGGTGTCGTGCCACCACTTTGGGATTTTCTTGGGAGCATCCCTATCCAAGCTGTCATTAGGATTTGGATTACTTGTATCAGATCTTGGAAAGTCCCCATGCTCAGAATCCTCCCCCCTTTTAGGTGGAGTTTCCTGAAGCTTAACACTTGAATCCTTAGTCGCAACATGCTGTTGTTTTGGGATTGTGATATCTGAAGAAGTATGGAAAGTTCCAACTTTCTCATTAACTACACCATCTCTACTAAAGCTCAATTGATTCATGTTAANTGTTCTTGTTTCTCAATGATCATCCCTTGATCATTTCATTTGTTTGAACATATCTAATGGTGTCGTGCCACCACTTTGGGATTTTCTTGGGAGCATCCCTATCCAAGCTGTCATTAGGATTTGGATTACTTGTATCAGATCTTGGAAAGTCCCCATGCTCATAATCCTCCCCCCTTTTAGGTGGAGTTTCCTGAAGCTTAACACTTGAATCCTTAGTCGCAACATGCTGTTGTTTTGGGATTGTGATATCTGAAGAAGTATGGAAAGTTCCAACTTTCTCATCAACTACACCATCTCTACTAAAGCTCAATTGATTCATGTTAACATCAATCAATCTGTAGGCTTTATGATTGTTGTTGTACCTTGTGATCATTAGTTTCTTGTTCTTTGGGTCTAACTTGGTTCTCTTCTCATTTGGAATCTAGGCATAAGCAATAGAACCAAAGACCTTAAGATCATTGACTCTGGGCTTCCTCCCTGACCATGCTTCCTATGGAGTCTTCTGCTTCACTGCCATTGTTAGAGATCTATTCAGTAGGTATATTGCTATGAAAACTGCCTCATCCCAAACTTGTTTGGAACACGCCTGTTCAACATCATGCACCTGACCATCTATGTGATTATGTAGTTCCGCCTCTCAACCACTCCATTCTGTTTTGGAGTGTAGGGTTTAGTGCACTGTCTTTTGATCCCATGTTTAGCACAAATGTTATTAAATTTTTTGGAACAAAATTCCCCACCATTACCAAACCTATGAGTGGTATCATGACAACCTGACTATTTTCCTACTAAGGCTTTGAACTTTTGAAATTCATTAAACACATTTTACTTTCAAAAAATACCCCAACATCTTCCTAATATAGTCGCCAACAAAAAGAAGGAAATATGTGGCACTAGTGACAGATGCTGTGTTTATTGGTCCACAAACCGCTACATGAACCAACATAAGGACTCTCTTCACTCTCCAAGCTTGTTCTTCATCAAATGGTGCCTTGTGTTGCTTCCCTCCCTGGCAAGCTCTGAACACACCTTGAATTTGCTGCTGAGTATCAAAAAGTCCATCTACTAGATTTTCTCAAGCTAACCGAGAGAAGTAGGCCAAGTTAAGGTGCCCATATCACTGATGCCAAAGTCTAGTGATGGCTAATGGACTCTTGAATGCCAATGCATGCTCCTTGACTTGTCCAATATCAACCAATTTAAACAATCCATAATCCTCCACACTGAGAGAAATAGTCTTCTTCGTTGCCTGGTCAACTGTATAGCATTTGTGATTGGTGAAATTGATATCTAGATGGTGACAATGCCTCATAATCCTCACTGAAAGTAGATTAAGCTCCATACCTGACACATAATACAAATTCCATACCTCACACACAATGCATGATATAAATAGTCTTCTTGGTTTCATGGTCAAGTATATAACATTTGTGATTGCTGAAATTGATATCTAGATGGCGACAATGCCTCATAATCTGACTCACTCGAATATGCACATTCCCTTTGCCAACTATTGTGTACTCTGCCCCACCATCGAAGATCATTGAATCCTTTGAGGAACAAGTATTGTACTCTATGAACCAGTCCTGCTTGTTGGTGAAGTGTCATGATGCACTTGGATCAATGTATTAGGCATATGACTTTGTGTTGATTAACTTGTTTCTTGGCCATGATTGCAAAGAAGGTTAGCTCCTTCTCCTATATATTCTCTATGACATGAGCCTTTTGTTGAGGCCCTCCCTATTTGGTTTTTTGATCATCCAACCTCTTTTTGCAGTGCTTTTTCATATGGCCCACCTTGCCATAGTAGTGACAGGTGATGGTTTTCAGGGTTTTGGTTACATATTCACTGTTGCTTTGACCTTTCATCTTTGCCCATTTGCCTTTGTGCTTGACATTGGCTGTAAAGGCCTTTTCTGAACCCTGCGTCTCACTACTGCTATCAAATTGTTTCTTCCATTTTCCTTGTTATAAGAGCATATTGCATACGTCATCAAACTTCAGATCAACATTTGCAGTGGTGATTTTTAGGGTCTCAATAAAGTGCTCATATGCACATGGTAAGATTTTCAACATGATTAGCACCATGTCCTCCTCTTCCATTTTCCTATCAATGGTAGACAACTATTCTTTGATATCCTTGATCTTAAGTAAATGCTCTTGTAATGATGTACTCTCATACATTGTGATTAAAACCAACATATTCTTCAGGAAGCCAGGAAGAAGGCTCTACCCTTGTCTGAAGTCTCATGCAACTCTTTCAAATGCTTTCGAATCTTCACTAAAGTTTTTCCTATTTGGACCTCATGAAGCATTTCATATGTCATAGACAACTTAAGCAACATTACTCCTATGTATCACTCATTAAACTTGTTTTGGTTTTTACCCGCAACTTGTGGTCGGGTATCATGACCTAGGACAATAGCAACCGAACCCCTACTCTCGAAAATGGCCAACATATGTTGCTTCCACGTATTGTAATTCTTGCTAGAGAACCTTTAGCTTCCTTCCAGCATGATGTTGGGTAAGGAGGCCATAGATACAAGTAAAAAATGGAGAAAAATATACTGAAATAGAGAAAAAGACATGTTCTTCCCTCCCTCAAGTTTTAATCTTGGAGTAAGAACACTTGGACACTAGCTCTAAACTGTTGTAACAACCACATATCATTGAAAAACACATAGATCTAGCCTAAAACATCCCAAACAAACACATACTTTGCTAAATCTACTCAAAAAACAACCCAACAAACCACATATATGCTTTCAAACCATTGAAAAACACATATATAGACAAATATGTTATCAAACAACTTTAAAATAGTCAGAGCTGCTAGCAACCAACACTAGAGCAGTCAATTTCTACTTGAATAGTTCTAATTTCTATTTTGTTGGTTGAAATCTTTGGCTCAATTCCTTTTTTTTCTTCTCTCTTTTGAAATCTTGATATGCAAAGTTCCAATAAATTATTTTTATTTTTCTTCGAAATTAAAAATGAAATAATACCTAATTTTGAATGATCTGAAATCCTTTTAGCTCTTTTGATGTGTCACGTTGGTGATCCCTCGATCTGTCTCTACCAACAACTGCCCCTAGGGATTCGCGCTTGCACAAACTTTGTGGCACCTAGTTTGTTGAAGTTGTAAGAGTGCAAACCTTGTCTTTCAAAGGCCCGATATTTGTTGACGCTTGAATCCGTCAGGACCAAAACGACAACCTCACGAGGATATAAATCCTCCTATGTTTTTATAGAGGTGGTACTCCTCTTTGGATTATGGTATTCTTTAAAAACTTTAGATCTAGAAATAATATAGGACCTTGAGATAGTCCACTCTTATACTCAAAGAGAGATAAAAATGCAGAAAAATAAAAAGATTTACTTTTAGAGAATTCCTGAGAAATGACCAGGAACCTCACACATCACACATTGTAGAACATAAACACAATTTTTTCACATCCATCATAGTGAAAATAAAGATTTTTGATCACACATAAAAAAGAAGAAGGTGTTCAAGGCACATAAGATAACTTTGATAGAGTAAAGACATGTATAGCTCAAAAGAAGGAAATGATAGACCAATTTCAAATATTTTATATTTAGAACTCAGAGTTATAAAACACCATCAAAACTGATCCCGACTTAGTTCTCTTGGTATTTCTAAAAAATAATAAAGTTTGTTACAGTGCTTTGAAATTTAAAAGTGCGTTTGTCCAGAGGACTGGGATTAGGGCTCTCACAGACCATAAAAGTAAACATAAACATGAAATAAACTGTAGAAGGAAGAAGGTGGACATACGCAGAGCAACAAGACCTGGAAATAAGACAAAGAGAAAGTTATCAGATTTCGGTTAAACCTTTCTATTCAAAGAACGAGAATAACTGGATGAAAACTCTTAAGGAAAGAATAATGTGACCAACATGGACTTACTATGATGGTATCTCTCTCTTTTTTATTTGCTTGATGTTGTCCTTTTATTCTCCTCGTCGACGGTTATCAGAACTGTTCCAACTGCAGTTTCTTGGCTTTCTTTAGTTAACTTATCAATTGCTCTTTTAAACCCAATTGTAAATGTATATTTTCATGGGCGCAACATTTATCTCATGTCTAATTTTAATATTAAATAGTCCCCCTTCTAAATCTTTTAGTCCATGAGAAATACCATGGATTGATTCTTTAATGTCTTGATTTTTCATAGAGAATCAATAAGCCAATTATCGATTTCTTCTTCACCATACTCAATTATACCATTGATTTTTTCGGCTGATAATCCCTTTAGTATTTCCACGTGTTCATCAAACTGTTGCTTTGTCATAAACATTGAATTAACAATTAATTTGGGATCTTGAACTTCACCAGTGCTACCTATTAAGTCTATTTCTGTAAGCCTTCTGAATAATTCTTCTCTCTTTGCTATGACTTCATTGCATGTTTGAACAATATTTCTTAGATTTTTAATCTTTTCTATCCAACAGGTGTTCCACTGTTTGATTCGACTGAGAGAAGACATATCTTCTTCTCTCCTCTTCGCCTCTGTCATATTTGAAACTTTTATCCTAAATGACAAGACAACATTTCTATAAAATCCCCCTTCATTTTTAAAATCGACTTGAAGATATTCATGGAACGCATGTGCTCTCGAACCAAAAGAAGCAATATTTTTAGAGACTTCCCAAGCCTCTATTACAAGTGACATTCTCTTTTTAATATTTTTTTCAACATAATTTCAAACAACCATAAAAAAATTGATGATCCTTTGAATTTGACACTTGATGTGGTTGGCTTTATCATTGTTAAATGGCTAGACAAAATGGGAAGATGCATCAAAAAAATTTCCAATTTGTTGATCTTTTCCTTTAACCTAACATTCTTAACTTCCAAGCTATCAATAGAATCATCAAGCACATCCCCGATTGCCTTATGAATTTTGGAAATTTGGGATGGTCGCATATACTTGAGGTCAACCTCTGAGCGGGATTTTCCTTTCTTATTTCTCTGATCGCTTCTTTCCAAAATTAGCTTTTTAGAATCTTTATAAAAAACAACACTTTGAATAGTAAATGATTCTTCTTCACTAAAAATTTCATTCTCGACAACTTCCAATGCAAAATTTTGCTGAACAACATGCTCTTGTTGTTCTATTTCAGGAAATATCTTTTTAATGTTTGCTTCAAATTCCATATCTTCGAAAGAGAAACTTTGAATATCATTTTCTAAGAGATTGTTCTCTTCTTGCTGCAATGGGGTTTTTCTTTTCTTTCTTACAAGAAGTTTATGAGAACTTTCAATTTTCCTAGAGGGAGGATTCGTATCTCCTCCTCCACTGGAGCTATTGTCGATAGACTTCTTAATTGGGTGGGCCGCTGGAGCATTGCTCCTAGATGTAGTATTATTCAGAGTGACAATTGGAGATTGAACACTCTTTTCACCAGGATTTTTTCCTTTTCGTTTATAAATATTATTGCTGCTGTGTAATGTTTCCAAATCGATAGTGTCACGTGTAGGAGTGTTCTGGCTATTGACTTCTTCTTATTCGCTCAAAACAATTTGAATGAAAGAATTACTAAACTCCACCGATTGCATATGTTCAACAAAGATTTTGTTTGGGTTAAAACTTTATATCTTTTCAGCATATTTCAAACTGACATTGTTAAAATGACATGCAAATTCATCAATTTTATTTATATTCCTTGATACAAATTCTCCAATCTTCTAGGGAAAATGAATAAATTGTTTTTATCTTTTATCATGAAAAAAATGCAACCAGAAATTGTATTTCCTTGCTACCTCTGTGATGAATAATTTATCAAGCACATAATACAAAAGAAAGGAAGGGTTTTCTTTTGAACAAAATATTCTTACAATACTATGATTTTCCATTTTTTCTATAGTTCCTTTCTTCTCTAGGAATTTGATAGCTTTAATAGACATCCTAGAAGTGCTTTCGCCAAATAAAAGTTTCTTGAAGACTGAAATGAAGTCATTATTAAACTTCATAGAAAAATAAAGGGGTTTTATGCCCCCATAACGCCTGATACAAAAAGGTAATAGGGTCTGCTTCACATTTTACCCTCTTGTTGATAGTCAAATTTGGGAATTGGCAACAATGCGTGATAGAAAATATCAAATATGAAGCCATGAAGAATTTCCTATCCTTTTTGTAATGCGATAATTGAGAAGCAATTTCGATGGAAATGAGCTTACCCTAGTAAAAAATAACTTTCTCTTGGACCGTAAAATACAAAATATATAAAATCATCCGAGATATGGAAGCAATATTCTCTTGACCGATTATTCTCATGAATAACCATGCGATTTATCGATTAGGGTTTTTCAAAGAGTCAACCTGAATTTTGGTTATGTCTACTGGTATAGACATAGGATTCTCCAAGTACTTTGGCAAGAGGTTGAGCACATTATTATTTTTCTTCAAAAAATATCTGCAATTTTCTCCTTTGAAGGTGAGAGTGGGCTTTGACAGCTTTAACATTTTACGAAAGACTTGAGGTGACACAGAAATTGGAGAATGTCCCTTTGATTCGGTACGTATTTGTCAACACACCATGCAACAGTTTATTTATAGTCGAAAACCTCTGGAACACAACCAACAAGAGCAATCCCAGATGTCCAAATCACATTCCTGTTTCTCTGAGTAGCAGGAGGGGAGGAATAATACCTGTATCCTCTCGACCACTAGAAATTCCGATCTTCGCTGCCAAAAATATTCAAAGTATCACCACGGAACTGCTGTCGAGTTGATGCTTCCATTAAGTTGATAGAATTGTTTCTTCGGCTGGATAATAGTTACAAATGAGCCTTTTCGAGAGATAGGGATAATTTAATCCCTTCGCCAAAGAGAATTAAATGAGAATTAAATGAATTTTTCTCGAGCCTTTCGCCATTAATAACGATCTTTTCGGAGTTTGCACAACAATTGTTAGCATTTAAATAACACTTAATGCGTATTGGAAAAAACAAAGTAATGGCGGGGATGAAGATGAGAAAATTTCAATATGATTTTTTTCGTGAATCCACGAACCTGTGGTTAGAGAAGTGATCCAAAGAAACTAAGTATAGAAGGGCGGTTAGTCAGACTCACGAGCATCAGAAGAATGGAACATTTGGGAACCCGACATCTGCGACGAAAATAAAAGTTAAGTGATGGTCGAAGTGTAGAACGTAGAAGTTGAAGTGCAATGTGAAGGTTGCGGAAAAGGGAAGGCAAATGTTTGAACACGTGTACCCATGAATTGAAGAAAAATCTAAGTGTTGAGGTAGACTTATGCATAAGTAAGTGAATGAGAATATAAGCGTGACAGTTTGCGGGTCTGAAGGTCTGCGAACTTAAAAATGGCTAAGTATAGTAACCAAGAAAGGGAAAAAAAAGGGATAAAAGAAAATGGGAAAAAGGGAAAGTATAGAAGGGGGGAAAGAAAGGGTGTAAAGAAGTGGGAAAATAGAACAAGGAAGGGGAAAATTGAAAGCACGAAAAGGTATACTCTTGATACAACTTCAAGAATTCTAGGCTTTAGTGCCACATAATGATAACATGAACACATACAAAAAACCAAGATTGCATCAATAATGAAAAAACAAAATATTTCTTATAAAGAGTCACAATCTAGTGGAGTCATTCCACTTTATCAATGTGGGATAGATGAGAAAAACACACTAAAGTGAAATAAATAATAAAATAAGTTAAAATCTAAGTGACTTTATTAATGTCTATGTCTAATATCTACTAGGATATTATAATTCGATATTTACTTTAACAAAAGTTGAAGTACTCCAAAAGTCTCATCCATAAGCCAAGCTCCCATGTACAAGTGTGAGTCTCAATGTTGAAGTAGTCCAAAAATCTTGTCCATAAGGTATGGTCCCATGTACCAGTGCTCGTCCTTACTCCCAATTGAAGACACAAGAATGGTTGAATGTGGTGCTCAAAATGCTCACGATGGTCATGTGGATCCAAATAGATAGGACCCTCCATAACAAATATATCTTTTGTATAGCCATAAAAGGTTGGCTCTAGAAGGAACACTACCCCTGTAGGAAAATCATATTGGAAACTAGTTGGCACCATCTTTCATGTCTTCCCTCAATCATGTGCTCTTCATATGAAGGGGTATGTGCATCAATAAGAAGATAGAAATAATTGTTTCCCATAAATGACAACTCTCCATATGCCATTCCTTGTAAACCTCCTCTAAATCACATCATGCACAATTTTCTTTTTTATATTCCTCTTTAATAATTTTTCGAAGTGCCAACCTTTGGATTGCTTCACATGCCTTTTGTAGTTTTTTACTCGGTGGTCTAGGATGAGTAGCTTTGTACAAATTTCTTCATGGTTTGAAATTTCTTCTACATCTAGTAACCATTATTTGATATGATCTTCATACTCCATAGCAAATTCAAGAAAACTTGTAGGAGAACTTCTTCCACATCATATAACCTTGGATATGCCTAAATGATAGGGCCTAATATATCCATGTTAAATGCAATATTTCATTGTAAGTAGGAGAGTGAAGGTTTTAAAATAGAAATAAGAGAGGCCTACATTCAATGGCTCCTTTGGTGGCTAGGGTTTGGGGGTGATGATTTGCAAGGGCTATAGTGCATCAAATGTTGCTTAGAAGTATACATATAATATATTGAATCAAATCCCTAAAAGTATTCTGTCAAATGGCGTTGTCTTGGTTGCAATCCAGGTCCTCTGTCAAAATATATTTTCTCTACAATACCTACGATCGTCATTGAAAAGCGATAAAAAAAAGTCTATTTTCAAATTGCAATATCTCCTTCATCCAACCTCTGATTTGAGCGATTTGTTTTGAAATCACACATTTTCATGAGAATAAAACATATCTATTGTTGGTTCATGGAAGTTCTATAAAAAATTCTCAGAAATAGATTTGAGTGTCACAATTGTAACCAAAAAACCCCTAAAACAATAGATTTTCAAAGTACGATATCTTCTTCATCCGACCTCTGATTTGAGAGATACTTTTTTGAAATGACATTTTTGAGAGGAATCTATATATGCAATCTCTTTCTTCAGATTATGCATATAAATATTCATAAATAGAATTGAGTGTTGTGACCTAATTTTTTCTTCTGAAAATTTGCAAAAAATATGAAAAAAAGACAAATTCTTCCCCTTTTGGCCAAGGAAGTGCTATGATATGAATTTTTATGATCCTTAACCTTTAAAATTTAATTCCAAACAATATATAAGGAATGGTCAACTTTTTTCTCAATATCAAAACGTTTCAGGTAGAGCAACACCATACAAGGATCCTTTTTTGGAAGGATCAACTCTTGTTTGTAGAAATATTTAAAATACTCCAAAATTATGTAGAAATTTTGTGAAATACTACTTTTAAAAATTTCACCTAATCCTAGAAGTTTCTCGGATCTATTCCCTGTGAAATTTTAGCCTTAGAATTGATTTCGAATATTAAATTACACTAGTAATATTTCACTTCTTGGTAGTATAATTTCACACAACTTGAGAATAAAAGCCATAGAAGTGCACTTCAATACCACAATGCTACAACCCTTAGGGTGCACTTTTCAAACATATACTTGAATTTTCTTATTTCTCCTTTATCTTCAAGAAATGTGATAAATCACTTAACCAATTCAACTAACGTTATGTCAAATTAGCACGAACAAAAAGAAACCCTAGGCAGCATTACAATACCAAAAACAAGATCTCCATAAACACTAAATGATATTATTCTTGAACAATCCTTTATTACAATGAGGGTCCTAACTCTTATAAAGAGGGTGAGAGGCCAAAACCCTAATATTTTAACCTAAAGTCACTAAGGTGACTTTACTACATGGGTAAGCCTAATATATCTAATACCCCCCCCATAAGGCGTATAATGCTGAAAAATAACAAACTGAAATCAAATACATACATTAAATGCAAAATACATAAAATAAACACTAAACATTAATAACATCTTTTAGAATCTTCTTCTTTGAACAAAATTCCAAWCTAATTTGAGCTCCATCAAGTTKCCTCATAACCCTCGTAATGATGTAACTGCTATCAATTTTTCATATGCAACTAATTTTAGGTTTGAAAATTACTTCCAAGTGAGCCAAGCGATAAACCCTAACTGTTATCAYTGAACACTTTTACACTGAAATTATTGACATAAAATTACAGTAGTGGAAACAASAAGATCAGAGATAAATCATCCATGCACTTGAGACACAAAATTTTCTATTCTGTAAATTGTCAAATTCAGAATTTTTTGAGGGAAAAATCATCCCTCCCAGCTGTCACAATTTCACCAAAACTGAGGACAAACCTCTTCCTCTGAAAATCAMAAAAATCAGCAAATGACCCTGGACAAAATTCCAATTTGCAAACTTGCTACAGGTCACTTGTACGACCTATTGACGTCAGTTGTGCAACTGCTAACGTCAGGCTGTACAAACCTGTTACCTGCCCAAAAATCTCATAAGTGTGAGCTTGTTTCTCTCCTTCACATGTGCATACCTATCACACTCACACATGAGGACCTGTACCTATTCTCCCACACCTGCGGATTATCACACGTGTGACTGTATGACCTGTTTGTATAGTTCTGCTCACACGCGTGAGCTGTACGACTGTCTCTCCCACATGTGCGAGCTGGACTTATCTTCCACACGTGCGACCCTTACTGTTCCTCTCTCCTCACACGCATGCCTCACACATGTGACCTTTCTTGGTTGAAGAAAAAACCTTCCTTGGCTGAAGACAAAACAAAAATCCAAGAAACTCTAGGCTAGATTTGCCAAAATTGCAGAATTTCCCTTGCTGAAATTTCCAAGCTCCTAGCACAAGTGCTCACTCACTTATGCTAACTCCATAATGACACAATGCGATTTGTCACAATCTCTCCTCTCCTTATATGGGAGTATAATGAGTGATTTTATGAATCCCTTCTAAACTCAACATTAATGAAGAAATTGAGCTCACAATATCATGATAAGATCAGACAAGACAAGTGACACAAGAAGTGGCGGAAAATGCCTAAGACATATTATTGACATTGTATTCATTTTAGTGATACAATATATAATACAATAATGAAACCATTTCAATTTCTCTCACATCGACACCTCATCAGGAGATAAGGTAGGAGGAGGAAAAATAGGAATCTAGAAACACACTTAGGATAAAAACTATATCCTTAAATGTAAAATATATTAGGTAGTTCTAGGACTTCATGATTGTATATGAGTAAGAGGCTAACGTTCCTCCCCTCAATCATAAGTCCGAACAATAATACCAACATTACAACATAATTTGGTATCATATCCAAGTCTTCTGGCTGAAACTCTTGAACCGAGCCTCAATGAAGAACTGCCTGAAAAAACCACCAAATCCATATGTTGAAAACTATGGAAAATCTCACCATGTCATCATGTGAGCCAAAATTCATGTAATTTGTTCACTGATGTGAACCCCAATATGATGAGTGCGAACCAATAGAAGTGAATCAACTGTAATTTCGATACATCCCTGAAAATGCTTGACAACTCAATCAATGCCAAACCATGATGAAAAAGTATCATGTCTCCTCTACTAGGTCCAATGACCATCTAGGTGAACCAAATGTCCACATCATTGCTCTCAAAATCAACATCCATGTATATGATTCTATTTCAATTAATTGAATCATAATTCGGCCAAAGTCTTCCATTTACATACTTCAGTTGTCCATTTGGAAAATTTCATGCCCATCTGACATATGTTGTTGTCGAAACTTTCGATCTGACAACCATCTTCAATTTCATCATCAACTCCCCCCTTTTTCCACTAAAAGGAGAGACCACAAGTGGTTTCATGAACCATATTCACTTGATTTTTGACCCCCCCCTTAAGGTGCAAACGAGTTACATCATTGTACTCCCCCCTCTAGGCTCAAGAGAGTACCATACTTATTCCATTTGTATACAACACAAAGTGGGCATGTGGAAACAACCACATGTTATCTCATCCCATGAGGGCCATTCTTAAAAGCTACAATATAAGGAGACCACTTTGGACTTATATACCCTTATTTCAGGTACAAAAAAGGCTACATGTTGCAATATTCGTTTGTACTCGAGAGTTAATTATTCGGTAAGATTAAAACAATTGCTTGGATGTTGATGACCTCTGCCGAGGATTGATCCACTCATAGTGAATCTTCAATCTTGCAGGTTTCTCAAGTGTTGAACATTTGTTTGAAGAATGATCATGCTTGCCACAATGCTGGCAAGGATGGAGATCAAAACATTGATTCTCCTTGTGACTATCTTAATTGCAATGTTGTCACTTATCATTCTGATGTTGAATTGGAATAGGTGAAGTTGAAACTTCTTGAAGGAATCCAACACTTTGGAATTTTATTTGTTTGGAATAATTAGGAATATGAAAGGTAAATTCCTTGTCATATCCAAGTCTTGTTATGTGCCTTTTGTGGATGATTTCTTCCGAGGGTCTGATGATGGGCTTGGAAAGAGTATTCTTAACCTATTGGTAATCTTTGGAAGTGGATTTACTGTATGCTACTGCATCATTGAAATATTTTCTTCACTGAACTCAAAAGAAATCTTTTGAAATGCAGGTTCATGAATAGATTCGTCTTTGTCTGCATCAAGAGTTGTCTTACTGAGTTTCTCCTTCACCGATCATTGATAAAAAACATCACCATCATAGAGACGGTTGTGCTGAACAAAAACTAGTCCAGAACACTTCACTAGCTGTTGATTTTTGGGATCTATCAACTCATCATTCAATAGTTGGAATTGAGATTGAAGAAGTCTAACTTTAGCTTGCGTCATTGGCAAACAAGTTAGAACAAATTGTAGAGTTGCTTTGTTCAGTATCACTATGTTGTATTCAATAATGATTATTAGAATGTTCAGTAACTCTAATAATTCTAGATTTTGAGCCATTTCAAAACACTAAATGAGGTGTCCTTGTGCAGGTAGATCTTGATTACAATTTGACTCAAAAAATAAAGTCTACTTGCAACTCGCTCACTTGAATCGCTCGCTTGAACTTCATGCTTGCTTAAATTTTTTTCTAGGAAGTCACTTGCTTGTACTTCACACTCGCTTTATTTTCCTTCAACAACTTGAGTTGATGAAAATGACCTCCTTGTTCTATTTCAGGTAGATCATTTTAAAACAAATTCAAAGAAGTCAATTTAATGACAAATTCAAAGATGTCTTATTCTGACTTTGTAAAGCACTAAACCCTATCAATGTGACTTAGGAATAGAGTGACACAAGAAATTCATGGGTATTGAGTTCAACCGAGAATGCACCTTTCACAAAATCCATTCAGTGTGCACCCTACATGTCCACCCATTGAATTGGATTCTTCTTTGTCTTCAACGTACAATGAATTGAGCTTGGAACACAATCCGAGATCATGAACGAAAACATGGGAGTCTTCTCAATTTCGTGCCTCTGTCTCCATGGATTAAAGCTTTGAAGAGGTCGTTTATGACAATGACTATGAAATCAAATTTTCCACGGAAAAACTATCATGAAATTAATTGACCCTCAGAACGATAGGGCTCTGATACCAATTGGAGAAATTGAGAAAACAATATCAAGACAAGATCACACACGACAAGAGACACGATAAGTAGTGGAAAAGGCCTAAGCCATATTATTGACATTGTATTCATTTTAGTGATACAATAATGAAACCACCTCAATCTCTCTCACATCAACACCTCATTGGGAGATAAGTTAGGAGGATGCAAAACAAGAATCTAGAAACACACTTAGGATGAAAAATATATCCTTAAATGTGAAATATATTAGGTAGTTCTAGGACTTCATGGTTGTATATGGGTAAGAGGCTAACAATTAAATTATAATATTTAATTCCTTCTTGTGGGTGTGATACCCCAACACAATCCCACAAAGTCCATCACCAAACCCATGAAGCCCTAGCTTCATTCTAAGGGAATTTTTAGCGAACCGAAAGAGTAATATGGTGCCAACAAAGATTCCCACATGCCTGACACCATGGCTACTTGTGGTCATACCTCCCGAAGATAAAAAAACATCAACAACTCTTCAGTTGAATTCCCGAGTTCCCAAATTTTGCCTCCATGAACTCCCAAATTATGAATCTCCCAAAGTCAATTAATGGACAACAATCCACATGCATTTCACGTAACCTCACTAGTAGAGTGCAATCCACATGCATGTCTCTCCAACTAATGGAGTATCTTTCACTAGACCCACAACTTTTGAACTAATTGGGAAGCAATCCATTTTTAGTTGTCAAATGATCCCTTCCCTTCTTCAAATTACGGGCTTCCTAAAATACATAAAATCCCTTTTCTTTAGTAGTGATATATTTAACCTTAGTCAGCTACCTTCACAAAGTCTAGACAAAATGATAGCAACATTGCTAGTATAAGAAAATAGAACCACTAAATGTGATAGCCAACTAGAACTTGCATTCTATGCAAGAAACAACCGCAATATATCAACAAAAGAAAAAGAGGAAATATAATGCTATTATTGCAAGAAGCTAGGTTATACAACTTGGAATTGTAAAAAGAAATCCAATGATATTATTAAGGGAAATGTTAAAGATAGACAACATATAGCAAGTGTAGCCATGATTGAATATCCAAATGATGTTGACAATGGTGAAGAATCTACTATATTTAGGCGATAAACTGTTCAGGAGAATAACCTTGGCATTCTCTTCATCAACTACTTCCTTGACTTCTGCAAGCTATCTGATAATAGATCTTAGATCATTGACGTGACTTGACATGGTGGCTTCAATTGGCATCTTAAAGCTGGATAACTGTAATTTGGGAAAATTTCTCATTCACTGCTTGTTTCCATAATAGCTTGTTGATATTTTCCTAGATCTCCTTGGATGATTTGTCATAATCCACGCGATGTAAGTTTGAATCTTAGAGGGAAAGGGAAGTAATGTCTTTTTCCTTATCATCTCTGCTCTTCCATTCTACCAATTTGTACAGATCTATAGGTGTTTCCTGGGTTCCTTTGATAATTCCCCAAAGGTTTTTATTCATTAATTGCATCTGGATCTTCACTTTCCACATATGTAAATTGAAACCTGAGCACTTCTCTAACAATATCTCCATGACTGATCAAATCTGAATTTTTTCACTACTAAAAAATGATTACTGTCGAAAATAATTTTTTTGAAACTAAAAAACAAAAACTCAATGAAAATTACCATTGCATCTATGTTTGTATCGTATGGACTATACGGTTTATAGGTTTTATAGATTGGACACTCAGTTTGGATGGAAAAAAAATTCAACCTTTAACTCTGTTGGCAACTAAAGCTAACTTGGCGTATGTTCTTCACTAATTCTATATGGCAGTTTAGCATTTGAAATGGAAGCTCATGCGACTATACATATTCGACTAAAAAAATGGCATATCCTTAAGCCAACAACTAAAAAACATGGGAAACTTATCTTGGCGACTTGATTAACAAAATCGACAGATGCTATTTGAATGAAGACTACATGAAACAACAAATCATTCCTCCTAGCGACTTTCTTCTTGACGAATATAGATTTAAATGGTGGCTAAATCAAAACTACATCAACAACTCTTCTAAATCGACCCACAATTTCAAAGAAATAATCAAACCCTCTGATCTTCAAGCGCGGGGCTTTGACCATCGTGCTCTGATACCATATTATGAGAGCCAAAGAAACCCTAGGTAGGGTAACATTACCAAAAACATGATCTCCATAAACACTAAATGATATTATTATTGATTGGTCCTCTATTACAATGAGCGTCCTCACTCTTATAAAGAGCACGAGAGACCAAAACCCTAATATTTTAACATAAAGTCACATATGCAACTTTATTACATGGGTAAGCCTTATATCACTAATACAAACCTTAGTTAGGAAAACCATAAGAAAACCTTAGCCACTAATTCTTCCTAGATATAAATCACTCCTAACAAAGTTGGTTACTCCACAAAAGATCCTCAACAAGCTAACATCACCATCAATAAATTCTCCTTGGCACCTACACTTCCATCCCACATTTGTAGAAGACAACTCCTCTTCTCCTCCACACTAAGCATATCGAGTAGTAATAGTGTTTCCAAATGCCACATACTAGTGCTCTTCTCTCACGAGAGCTATGAGATAAAGTTCTATCTTTTCCTCATTAGGATTTATCGCAAACCCCAATATTTTTTGTCCCTTTAGGGTGAAACCCTAACATTGAACTTTCCTTTGAAATTTGTCCAAGAACCTAGTGTCTAAGATAGAGACACATGTCAAGATTCAAGGTGTGCACGTCTAACAAACAAGGCTTCAAGGTTGAATGCTCCTCAAACATGGTCTAATGCTCCTTCTCTGAAGGTCTCCAATGCTCCAATGCTTTCTCCTAAGCCATGTGTACCTGTGGGTCCAACCCACCTACATGATCACTCCTCGACCCAAGCTTCCTCAAGTCATGCAAAATCCCCCATGCAAGTGACCAAGTATCCCCGTGCCATCTAGGGTTCAACAACCTCTTCCAAGGCAAGTCGTCCTCTTATGAAAGAAACCTCCCTCCACATGTTAGATACATGAAGAAGTCACCAAGCTTCATAGGTTTACAACGCCCCAAGGAAGAATGCCACATATGCATCAAGGAAATGCATAAGAATCAATGAACAATCCAACTCTAGTGTGTTTATTTATCACAAAACAACCAAGGGTCATCCACACACCATACACCCTACATCACATGAAGCACCCCCAAGCATGGTGTACACTATTGAGGGTGAAATTTGCAACCCCAACAACAATAGTCGAAACATCCTTGTAGGGATCTCAAGGGGACAATTGGAATGAAACTTGGGTTATGCTTTAATCACCTACTATGAAGTCAGATTAATTAGTTCTCCGAGTTAGCAAATCCTTTCCACCTTAAGAGTGTCAGGTCTCTTTAGATATGTGCAAGTTAATTTTATAAATGAAACTCAAGTTAGTGACTTATTTCATCTTGCAATTAATATCATATTTTTTGCTTAAAGTGTAAATAAATGTTGATGTCCTTAATTTTAAAAAAGCAAGTCATAGTATTAAAACTTAACCACATGAAAAAGTGAAGGGTACAACTATGAAAAGAAAATTAATGCCGATGAAAATTAAATGCCTAGGAGAATGAAACCTATAAGAAACTAATCATAAATAACTACATCTAAAGAGAAAAAATATCTACACATTTTACGTATAACAATATACATGAATTGGTATCAAAGAAATAAAAATAAAAAACATGCTTTTGAAGCAAAGTAAGAAAGTTGAAGATATAATAATGTACATAGAGAAATATCACATATATGCCTCAAAATATAATTTCATTGATATTAGAGTGTTAATGCAACCAAATGATAACCCAAGTCATACAATTAGATCAACTCCAATGAATGTGATGTTTACAAAACTATACACCTATCACAAATAATAGAGATAGTAGGAGAAGCCTCAAATGGTGAGAACTTTGTTAGAAGGATTTGCCACCCAGTTTTTCTGAAAGGGACTTGCAATCATTGCTAAGCCAGTCTCAAAGTTATAACATAAAACATAATCCTTGAAAAAAAATCAACCAATATACCTTCATAGGATGGTAGAACTTGTTTTCACCCTAATGATGGACCTTTGTGGTAAGCCATCATGCCGTTGTAGGTCATTGTTAGGCCGATTAAATTATGGATGTTCAAATGTAGAAACAAAACAAAAGCACACCTTCTATTTTCTAGGATTTTTAAAAATATTTAATTCTCATTTTATAGATGGATAGGTTGGTAGGTGAAGACTCACATCTTCCCCTTGAACTTCCTTCATAAAATGATTTCTGGAGAATTTAATTTAGTGTTTGGATGGTTGGAACTTGGAAAATCAATTTGGTCAAATATGACAATGATCCTAGGAAAACCAAGGGCACCAACCTAATACTAGCGTGCACTTTTTCTTTAGCATTGACAAGACAAAGAAAGTCATGAATCTTTAATAAAATAATTTTTTATCATCACATAAATCCATAAACTCCATGTAGATAATAGTAAAAATGAGGAGCAAAGAAAATTATTTATTTCATCATATATATAACATTCCATATATACATATAAATGTATATCAGACCACTATGCTCATGCAGTCTTAAAAAATTATTTGGTAGTTTGAATATACAAGTTCATGCTTGGTTAAAATTAAACATGTTCTAGTATCCACACATTAGATGCATTGACATATAACTCATAAAATTAACAACAATCAAAGAAACTTTGTTAAGATAATAGAAGTTTCCATTAGGAAATGTGATCCACACCCATTCAGGTACACCATTCTCAAAAGGCATAACTTCTTCAATCATTGTCCCCATAAGAGTTTTGTTTTTCTCCTATAAGTAACTACAACTAGATGTTTTCTATCCTAATTATCATGCAACAATGATGATATCATGCAAAATAAACTTGAACCATGCTATAATTCAACACACTTATGAATGCATGCATACATGAGATCAAGCTTAGCAAGGGTGTATAACATGTTGAATCTGTGCATAGGGTAAGGTAAATGGATCGAAAGGGGTAAACAGGGAGAAGAGTACTACCACTAGCATGCCACTCAAAACAATATCATGTATGCCCATCATCCACCAATGTAAACATTATATCCATTATTGACTATGTCAAACCAAGTCTAGACTATTATCAGAATATGGTTGTCACATGCAACAATATCATATGGATACAAATATAAAATTCTCATGACAACCTAGCATACACCTGATGGTATCATACTTCCTTTTGTAAATTGAGTATACACACGTGTCACCTTATAAATGTAGAAATTCATAGAAAACATGCCATATATCATTGTAGCATATGCAACATACCCCAAGAATGAGCCAATAATGCAATATACCCATTGAATCACACACAATATATGACAAATATCTACTATCAATAATTTACAATGGAAATCCAAATATACAACATCCAATAGGCTCGTCATGGACCCCAACTCAAGGATGTGAGGTTGATCTCTGCCACGATGCAATGTGTAGACCAAATATAATGCAAATACCAAGCCCAAAATAATAACATAGGCTTTGTAAACCATTCAATCTTGGAATATAACACCCCCAAATCACCACATGCACATGATAATCCTCCAAACAAAACATCGTTAATCATAAACAACAGACTCAATATGAGGGATACCGGTGAAGTGAAGGTATGAGTTTGATCCATGAGGAAATGAGGTAAATGTGATAGGCCATTGTGATTTTGAATTACCTTGGTTTATAGCTCAAAGGGTTTATTGATCGAGGGTGTACACTAGTAATAGTATGAGAACTTGGTAAACAAAAAGGTCATAGGTTCTAGAGTGATGTGTCCACCGGTTTTATTAATCAATCCCCCAAGATAAGCCACCCATGTTTTTAGAGCTATTGAATTAAGGAGCTTCCATTTTTTTAACCGAATCTATACAACCGCTCGAGCTGCCATTTCAAATGCTAAACCACCAGAGCGAATTAATGAAGAAGAACCACTGAGTTAGCTTGAGTGGTCAACATAGTTAAAGGTCAATTTTGTTTCCATCCAAACTAAGTGTCAAATGCATACAACCTTTACATCGTATAGTTTGAACAACACATACATAGATGCAATGGTAGTTTTCAATGAGTTTTTTTTTTGGTTTTAGAAATTTTATTCCCAGCGGCAATTATTTTTTAGCAGTGAAAAATATTAGATCTGATTAGTCATGGAGATGCCATTAGAGAAGTACTCAGGTTTCAATTTCCATATGTGGAACACGAAGATCCATATGCAATTAATGAATAAAACTTTTGGGGAA
>JASDQU010010798.1:39700-50563 GCA_032191745.1 Picea mariana | reverse complement strand
TTATCAAGAAAGGAAGAGAGATTCAATATGGAAGAATGAGAAAATATATTCACACTACTCTAATGAGTTGATTATTGATACATAGATCATGATCAATATGATACAATGAATGAGTGGAATACACTCATATATAGGGAAAAACATTCCATAATTTAGAAAAGAAATCAAGTAGTTAGCTTTCCTTAGGAATGCATGCATGCATAATAGTGATGGTAAAAATAGAAAGTCTAAAATAGAACTAGTCAGTTAACGTCCACTGAACTAGTGTGTCAAAAATAGAAATTTTTCCAACACCCCCTTGAACATCACTATGGCGTAAAAAAAGAGTTCTGACTACTAGGCCATTTTAGGTACTCATGTACAATGCAAATAATGAACACTAAATAAAAGTGAGGAAAGCGGGAAAACCATGTGGGAACAAAACACCCCCTCAAAAGATAATGTATCAAAAGAAGAAAATAACAGTTGTTAGACAACTGTGTTCTTCACTGCAAGATAATCCCACAAAGTTCGAAACTTCTTCTCATTGAAAGTCTTCATGAATATGTAGAAATCATTATGGATCTAATGAAGTCCTTTGGAAACTTGTCGAGCCTTGTACTTCTTTATCCTATGGACCCATCTGCACCTGGAAAGATTCCTTTCTGGTGGACATGGAACCATATTCCAAGTCTGTTTCTATAGGAGTGAGTCATACTCCTTCTGCATGGCTACTTTCCATAATGGATTTCCCACAACCCTATTGTAGTTATGTGGATCAGTAGATTGAACCATATAGCAATGCATGGGCATCGTAGGTTCTAAAGCTAAAAGTATATGAGAAGGCTCCTCATGTTGAGATTGAGTCATCCTCGAATCCAATGGATTCCTTGGAAGATTTCCTGCTACCTGAAGTGTGGTCTGTGCCTTCTTGGGCATCTGCTGAAGCTTTAGCATTGGCTTATTATCTAGCTATACTACATTATTATTTCCATGTACAGAATTCGAGTGTATAGAATCATCTCTAATGTATGAAACTGATGGAAGAACAAGAGTGTATGCATGTTCAACTAGAGGTGCATGCAAAGTACTCTCCTTATGTGTAAGTAGAATAGAGCATTCATCATTAGAAAACTTAGTGAATTTATAAAACCTTGACTTGTTATCCACCTCACTAATTTCAATAATGAAATTGCCATGCATGTCAATTACTGAAACTGAATCTGATGTAAATTGAACCTTTTTACCTTTCTGAGTGATCTCATAAACCAAGAGAAGATTCATAGAAAGATTTGGAACATGTAAAACATTCTCAAAACTTCCATTGTTTAGTTCTACTCTCCCTTCTCCTACTACTGCTACTGAATTATCATCCCCCATGAGAATAGGGGGCCTTGAGCATGGAATCAAGGAAGAGAAAAATTCCTCTTTCGCTTCCATATGATGGGATGCACCAGAATCTATAATCCATGAATCAGATGAGGAATTAATTGCAACCAGAGAATGATGATTACCTTTCTTAGGAGCAGGATCTTCTTCCTTCTGCTTCTTGACTCCCTCTGGAATGAAGTTTCCAAGGTTTTTCTGCTGAAGTGCATGTGCCATAAGATCGATATGTTTCTTCATGCATGTGGATTCTTCAAGATTCAGTTTATTGTAGTAAGTGCACTGCTTTCCCTTCTTCTTCTTCTTGGAATCTGAAGATTCTCTGGAACTTGAAGAATCGTTGGAGGGTTAAGAATATCCATCCTTCTTGTTCTATTTGAATGACCCTTTTTCATCATGCATGGTGAGTGCATGTGATTTTGAATATTTCATGAGGCCCATATGTATGAGTTTTTTCTGCTCTTGTGTAAGAGACTCAATGAACTGAGCCAAGGTAGGCATTTTTCAATTTGTTCCAAAAAGACATCTACCATAAAGGAAATTGGAGACATATACAGCGTGTTCTGGTCCTAGCTTGGCCAAGATTATTAGAATAAGTTGTTTCTCTCGTGTAGACTTATCAATATCACATTCACCCAAGCTTAATAGAAAATATTTAAATTTAGTAAAAAAATCTTGTATATTATCAAAACTTTTAGGGTCTAAGGTATTCAACTCTACCTCAAGCATATGACCTCGCATCTCATACTTCTTTCCAAAGAGTCCTTCCAGGGTGGTCCAGATCTCATTTGGATTCTTTCATGCAACAACATGAAACCATAAATCAGTGGATATTAACTCAAGAAGTATTTCTGTGGCCTCATCCTTACGATTTACCCAACTCATCTTCTCAATCATTGATGTAGGTTTTGTTTCTGTTGCCATCGTCAATTTATATAGTCCTTTTCTTTTGACTTGGAATGTCGCCTTGGGATTCCAATCAAAATAGTTGTATGGTGTGAGGAATACCACTGATTTTGACTATATAATAGTTGTCATATCTATATCTCCCACTGTTTCTAAGAACCCCTAAAAATTTACTCTCAATCTGCAAGTGAAAAATTAAGAAATCACGGCAGAAATGGCACTTTAAGTGAAAATCTGTATCAGTTTCAAGAGATAATCTGGCGACTTAATTTATGAGAAAATGGTGATGAATCTCACCAAACGGTTGAAAACCCACTGCAAAAATGGGCCTATTTACTTTCCACACAGACCGTTTCCTCCAAAACATAATATTTTGGAAGCAATGAATGTATAAAGGTATGGCCATAGATTCGTATCAGTTTCAGGAGGCTATCTTCCGGCTTACGTTCTGAACAAACGGTGAATAATCTTGCCCAATGGTTGAAAACCCACTTCCAAAATGGGCCGATTTACTTCTTGCATGGGTCATTTCCTTCAAAATGTAATATTTTGGGAGGAATAAATGCTGAAAGGTATGACCACGGATTTATCTCGTCGAAACCCTGATTTTCCTTATTCTTTGGCTTTTATGGTTTTCTCCAAGCAACATAGCTCTGATACCATGTCAGTGTTTCATGGAAACCTGCACATGAGATCTAGATAAATAAAGTACAAACAAATCTTATCAATAAAGGAAGAGAGATTCAATATGGAAGAATGAGAAAATATATTCACACTACTCCAATGAGTTGATGATTGATACATAGATCATGATCAATATGATACAATGAATGAGTGAAATAAAATCATATATAGGGAAACAAATTCCATAATTAAGAAAATCAATCAAGCAGTTACCTTTCCTTAAGAATGCATGCATGCATAATAGTGATGGTAAAAATAGAAAGTCTAAAATAGAACTAGTCAGTTAACTCCCACTGAACTAGTGTGTCAAAAATAGAAATTTTTCCAAAAAAGGAAACTTATACATATATCTTGTGTGTTGTGTTCCTTATGGTGATGGTTTATTGATGATGTTTGTTGCTAAGATATTATTACATACAAACAACTAGTTATAAATGAAAGTAATGAATATTGAATATATGGTGATTTCCAACAAAGGTGTTTTGTAAAGAAGTTGTGAAAATATCCCTACATTGATTCAACCCCATTATCAGTGTGGTCGGTGTGTCCAACAAATTAAATAATAAACCTTTTGTTTTTCTTTCCTCCAATTTCTGAGGTGTCAACCTTGCAGGTTGAGGTGTTTTAGAAGAAGGATCATTATTGTCTCAATAGATTTTAGGGGTGGTCCTTCTAGTATCCATAGCCATGTTTTTAGTTTCATCATTTCTCGCCACCCAAACGAAAACCTCACGTTGAATTTTATCCTTTAAATTTCCTATGAAGACATCAATAAGGTGCTCATCTAGAATATATGTTACCTTTATATTCTATATTTGGATGTTCTCAATGAGATCCACAACTAAACCCTTTTTCTTGATATTTATCAATTGGCGAAAGAAGGTATTGCTACTTGTATCCTCATAGTTTTCTATCATTTCTTTTGTGAAAATTGTCCAAGTGATAAGTGATTTGCAAGAAAAAATCCATTGATACAACGCAAATTGATTAGGTTTTAAATATAAGGGTGCAATTCATACCTTTTGTGTGTGTGCACATCATGTACATCAAAGAACTGCTCCATCTGAAGTATCCATGTGAATAGATCCTTTCCATCAAACTTCCTCATATCAATCTTAGGAAAGTGGTTGGTATTCAACCCAAAGTTGGAGTTTCTCTTATCTTGATTCATCTTCCTTGTGTCCTCATCATGAATTTCATGGGATAAATTGTCATTTTTAGGTGGTCTCTCTCTTAGAAACATTTTCAACCCTTCCATGATCTCCTCTTTTAATCCATCCATATTAGTATCCATCGTCACTTCCAAATTAGCTTCAATTGAATCCATCATCCTTTGTAGTTCATATTTTTTGACTGCCTTCTTTTTTAAATCATCTATGTCCTTGTGCATTTATTCACCTTCATCAAGAGTCAAATTAGGATTTTCTAAGGGATTATTTGGTGTAGAAGTTCCCTTTTTTGGTGGCATGTTGGCCAAATATCACTGCAATTTAGGAATTCCTAATTGGCTTAGGAAGAGGTCCTCACAGAGAAGGGAGTTTCAAGTGCTACATATCTTTGATATACATGTGAGGTCCAACAATAGTACTTGGCCCAATATTTCAAGGCACTAACTAAGGATCCTTGCCCATTCCCTTAGTCATACTATCTGACTACCCAGGTACTATAGAGTTATCTCCTTGAGTGTTTTTCTCGGTGTACTATAGAAAAAAGAAGGCCAAATGGTTTACTCGGTTGGTCTCATGATTCTAGGGGGTCTCCTGATATATGCTAGGTACTTGAGAGATCAAATATGTAGTAGTTATGTCTAATGTGAAACTATTCAAAAGGGGCCTTATGATATACTATAGGTATGTGGAAGAATCACACTATCCTAAGGTTGCAACACTGACAAGTAACAAAAACTCATATGTTTAGAGACATTGCAATACGTCTGTTCCTAAAAATCCCTAAGATTCTCCAAAATTTATGTGATTCTCCTTTTATCCCACTTTATTCCACTTTTTGAATCACCACAATTAGATCTTCTAGTCAAAAGATGTGCAATTTTCAAAAAAACAAAACACGCCTTTTAAAACCCTGATTTGGAGACTATTATGCTAGCCAAACTTTCTTTTCTTTTAGCTCTACAATTTCAGCCCTTCTAAGTATAAATTTTTTTCGTGAGGTAGCGTGATGTTTCTTCTTTCCAACCCCACAAGTTATACCAATATTGGATTCTGCAAGAGAATTTTATGATAACTTTCCCAAGATGTGATGATTTTTCCCTTTCAGGAGAAAGAAATTGTAAAGTCTGTTGTGTGTCACTGTCTTCACTTCAAAACTTGAAATTTGCACCCATAAAACTTTCTTCCATACCCTAACCAATGGAATATTTCTCACTCAATTTGGACGCTTGTAGCTTCATATATAATAGGTTTCCCAAGAACACTTGTTTTAGACTAAAATATGGACCAACCAAAACCCTAATTCCTTAGAGAATAAATTTCAGAGTATAGTGAATCAAGGGATGAAATTGGTACACAAGATACTTCACTATTCCTCCATACTGTAAAATTTTTATAACCTGAAACCAAGATGAAAACAATTGGGAGCGAGAATTCCAAGAAGACATGTTTCATACTAGTTTAAGGACTAGTCAAAAACCCTAATTGAACATAATGTATCTCCAAAAATATAACGAAACAAGATATGAAATTTGGACCCACGTTAGCTATATATTCCTCTACAAAATATAAATTCTAAATCTCGAAAACTTCCAGAAAAAAATTGTATAGAAAATTCCAAGAAGACTTGCTTTGAAGAATATAGTCTCGAGGATTGTCTAGCTCTGATACCAAATGTTAAGAACCAAATATCAAAATAGCATAAAAACCTCAAAATAAGTACCCCACGCCTTGAAAAAGAGATAAATTCATATAATAATCCTATTCAAGGGGTAAACCTTCTTATACATCAAATGAATTCAGAAGTACAAGATGATTCTAAATGAAGAGGCCTCCTTGGTGTATATAGGAGACTAGGAGGTACAATTACAACTAATGGACCCAAGATGACATAAATAAAATAAAAATACTAATGTAATATTCCCCAATTAATGGGTAATGTGCCACGATTTAGGGCTTAACAAAAAAAATCCTGAGTGGCTTGAGACGAGCCATAGGTGAGTGTTAGGGGCATGTTGGATAGGAAGTTTTGGGAAAAATCCTAAGTATAGAAGAAGTGTGTAGGAGAGGTGCACATAGGAGAAGAAGAAGATGAGGAAGTGTGAAACTAAGGTGCATCCAAAAGGACAATGCATAGTAAGAATAATAAAACAAGGAATAAATAAAAGAGCTGAATGAAGTTGAGAATAAAAAAGGAGAAGAAAGTGGGTGAAAAAGAAGGATGACAACTCTATGTTCTAAAGATGGAAGGATGCAAAAAAGAAACATGCAAATGTAATGTTACAACAAGATTTTCCTCACCCTATGCAATATTGCACAGAGGGACTTATTCCATTTCCCTGTGCAGACTTATCTTCCCTGTTGATAAAATACAGAGACAAAAATAAATAATTTTCCACCTGTACGCATCTTGCACACTATACAGCATGCGTATACGCAGGCTACTCCACTATAGCCCATGTACATCAGGATTTGTGCCATAAAATGAAAATTAAATGTTGGTTTTCCATGTCACGAGAAGAGATCTTTGATCCTTGGCCTTCCATATACTAGAAATATTATGAATCGACCCTTCAGTTCCATTTTGAAGGCTATAAAGAGGCCCATTCCGAGCTATGGAAAAGGAGAAAAGAATTCAACTTTGAGAGAAAAATTACTCTAGAGGAATTATTTACTTCATGTTCTGTCTACATCCTTTTGTCCTTTAAGTTTGGACACAGTGTTTAGCCGCCAAGTTCTTCCCTTATTGATTGAGAACTTCATTGTTTCTATCTTATGAGCTTTCCTTTGGTGGAGGATTGAAGTGGTGGGGGGCCAACTAGAAGGAACTTAGTTTCTCGGTTCTGAACCATGCTGGCATGGAAGTCTATAATATTTTCACTTATGTTGATCATTTATTAATAGAAATACTCTTTTCCCATCCAATTGATATCTTGAAAATATATTGAATTATTATTCCATGGGTGTGTTTGTCTTGTTTATTAATGGATTATGTTATTGAATGTGCTAACATTATATAATATCACCATATGTTTTCTTTGATTGGTTGTTGAGGACTAGTTGTTGGTGTATTTCTTTGGGTCAAGTGATCAATGATGTACTTCATCGAACGTCAGGACGAGGTAAGACTTTTATCTTGTCTTGCTAGCATATTTGTTTTCATAGCATATTTGAGAAGAGAGTTGATTTTTGCAGTCATTTTCATCTGTTGTGGGTTACCCTAGCCATAGAGATATTTTCCTCCTAACAAAATTGGAGACTCCACTAGGGATTGAATCTTATTTCTTAGGGTTTAGAGTACTTTCCTCCTTAGATTGCTCTTGCTTCTATTGTGTTTCTTGTCGCATAATTGCTTGATAGTTTCTGGTCACTCTGGTTCTGAGTTCTCAACCTTTCTCCCTTGCGTGCCCTTTTTTGGAAGCATATATGTGCCTTTTTCTTGAATAGTTGCATACATATGCAAACTATCTCACTGCAAGATGCATGTATACAGTATGTTTACTTGAACAGTCGCGTACATCAATTTTCCTAGTTTGTTTACTTGGTCTGGTGACTATTGGGTGGGATTTGATGTTGGAAGAACCTTCTTAGGTCTTTGTAGTTCCTGTTAAGTGCTTGTGGGATGACAGGAAACCCATATTTGGTTGAATTTCCAGGCGAAGTCTTTCTCATCATATTTTCATTTTTTATTGTCCTTCTACATCGGGCTAGGTGTTTTTATTCTTGGTATCCTTCTTGAGTTGTCTTTTTCTACACACATTAGGGTTATATATCAAGTTGCTTTTGAGTCCATGCATTTTCATCTTTTTTATATCAAAAATACAAAAAATGAATAGGCATTTTGCATTTCTTGACATTTTTGTATTTTGAGTCATTTTCATTAGCTTAGTGCATATAGTGAAAGATTCCATTTTTACTTTTGAATTGCAGAGTTGAATTTTAAAATTACATTGGTTTATAGAAGCATATCATTCATTGAGAGTTAAATCTAGGACTTTGCATCATTTTCATATTTAATTTTCTTGTGGAGTCATAATGATGTTGGAGCATCTCTCCATGCCAGCTAGTCGCGTCAGCGCGCATGCATTCAAAGATAAAGGGAGGCACAGCCTCATTTAAAATCTGAATTGAATGTAATTAATGTTTTAGGTTGTTGAGCCAGGAAGTCATGCCTTTGTGCATGCTGTAGTTAAGATCGGATTTAATGCTAGGTCGGTTGAGATCTAGATCCAGATGCTGGACTAGACAACCATTTATTGTAATTGAATAGAGTAGGTGGACCTGGAGGGAAGCGCTTGATGAGCCCCTCAGGTAAAAGAGATTTTGAGATCTCATTTTGTAAGTAAGTAGAGAGGATAGATGAGGAGAGTTGAGAAGAGCCAGTGAGAGCTCGAGAACACCTTGTAAAATACAGGCATTTGCCATTTTAATATAATCAGAAGTAGTTTTTCCTGCATGATATTATGTTTTGTATGGATGTCTGTGTGTGTTCTTTTATATGTTGTTATCATGCATTTGCAGGAGTTCTTGATTTTCAGGGTTGAAGGTATTTGAGGTTTCATGTCAGGAGGGCGTGACAGAGTGTTGCAGACTCTGAATACTGGTGCACTGACGATGCACTTCTGAATACTGCGGGTTTAGACAAAGGCGTGCTGAGGCATAGGAACTGAAGTCAACAACTCAGGAGGAAGACCTTTGAGGTTTTTGAACACCTCAGGAGGTGAGGCTGTGTGGGGGAAGACACAGTTACAGACAAAATTCTGCTGTGAATTCTGTAATGCTCTGCCAAGTGGGCATTGAGCAAGTGCAAGGAGTGCACAGAGGAAGAAATATGTTGTGAGTTTCAAATAGAAGACAGAATCTCTGAGGAGTTCTGTAAAGCTCTGCTAAGTGGGCATTGAGCATATGCACAGTGGTGCTGAGATAGGAACTCTGTTGTGAGTCCGAAGAAGACCAAAAATCACTGAGGATTCTGAGAAGCTCTGCCAGGTGGGCATTGAGCAGGTGCAAAGAGTGCATATAAGGGACAGAACTGCTGAACGTTCCGTGGAGAAGATATTCCGCCAAGAGGGAGTTGAGAAAGTGTGTAGATAGGCACAGAAGTGAAGAAACTCTTTGAGTTATGTAGTTTGAAGAAGAATCCATTGAAGGATCTTCACTAGGTTGTTGAACGCCCAGAAGGACTCAGCAAGAAGTTGCTTGAGCCAGAAGGATAGCCAGGAAGGCATCCATATTCTCCATCTGTGGAAGAAGAAAGATCAAAACCCTTAGGGGTCTGAGCAGTTGTAGAATCTCAGGAGGGACAGCACCAGCAAGTGAATCTGAGGACTCTGCAAGGAGTGCAGGAGTTGGGAGAATCCTTTGAGGATTCAAAGACAGAAACTCAGGAAAGGGCAGCATTCTCATATGCATAGTGGGACTCACAGTCATGGAGTTCACATAAATGAGGCAAAGGTCGAGTTCTTTGAGAAGGTGAATTTCCCCCAGGGTTGGGAAGGAAGTGCGTAAGCTCAGGAGGAGCAACGACAATCCTCAGATGGACTGGACAAGGAAGAGATCTGGACCGTTGAGGAGTTACGTCCAGAAGGAGCTTAGGAGGAGCCTACAAAAGGAGGAGACTAACAGCCATCAGATCTCACATAGAAATCCCGTAAACTGTTGGATCGGGAGGAGTTGTGAAAAGTTTAAGTGCAGGAGTGTGTAGAGTCAAGAAACTTCAACCCTTAGGAGAAGTTGAAGAATTGCCGCAAGGAGTGCGAGCAAAGAGTTCTTTCAAAAGACTGAAGTTGTGAGAAAGATCAAGAGGGATTGGCCTTCAAACTCATTGAAGGGTGAAGCTGGAAAGTTGTGCCTTAAAGGTTGCAAGGAGCATCACAGATTTATGTGTAGGGTGACGAGTTCTGTGGAAGAACGTCTCATCATTTCATAGATTTCATTTGGAAGGGACGGATGGTTGAAAGCCTCCGAGGAGATTTCGCGAAGATTCGTGGGTCGTTGGATCTCACGGAAGTGTCGGGAGGTTACTGTACAAGCGTGAAGGAGGTTCAAAGCTCAAGAAGGGCTGAGCCATTGATCCAAGTTAGTCAGGGATGTTGGATCCGTCGCGAGATCGCCTATCGGGGTTTCGCGAGAAAAGAGTTGAGGATTTGGCCACGAGAATTGTGATATTGTGACATGCGATATCTCAGGAATTACGTAAATAGTGAGGGCCACAGGAGTTGGTGACGTGGACAGTTGATGCGAGTTATCGGGGTTTCGCAGCAAAAGTTTTGAGCATTGGACATCAGGATTCGCAATCCCGTGAAGTTCGATATCTCAATAGAAGTGACGGGGAGCCGAAGAGACAGCTCACGCGTGTATCGGAGTTTTGGCATATCGCAAGGCAGGAGTCATAAAATCATAGTGATTGATATTGCGAGGGGAAAAACCATGAAAAGGCAGAAGTCCCGATAAAGTGGGAGAAAGTCAGCGTTGACTAAAGCCATCGGGTCTCGGGGATTTGAGAGCCCAGTGATCAACAGAGAACTTGCGAAGCTGCGAGTTCCGATTTCCCGATAAGAGAAGGAGGGAAGTTGGGTGAGGAGAATCTGTGGGTGCAAATTTCCCGATAGGGAAATAGAAGAACCTTGAGTTCTTCGGGCCGTGAGAGAGAGGAGGTCCTGAGGAAGCGGACATGCTAGTGAGGGTGCGACTATGTCAGGGTGGTATCAGAGCTAATTGCCTGTCTGTATATTTCAGGCAA
>JASDQU010010798.1:0-27280 GCA_032191745.1 Picea mariana | reverse complement strand
GAATTCCTTGTCGTATTTTTATCCCCATCTCAGTTGGTCATTTCCTTTCGAGACTGCAATTTTTCATCTCCCCAATTCCTCCTCCACCTCTTTTACGCTTGTTGCAGTTTGGTCTCTATTTTGTGGACTGAGAGTGTCCCAAATTCTCCATTTGTTGTGATCTGTTTCTTGTTTCTAGTAATGGTAGACTCTGGTTTTATTTTGTGCGATCATCTCTTGTTGGAGTTCCTCCCTATCCAAATTTTCCATTCTAGGTTCCTATTGCCAGACGTCCTCCCAAAATCTGACTATTCTGCCATTCCTTACTTCCCAAAAGATGTGTGTCTGGATCCAGGATTTGTTGCGCCAAGCTAGGTTCCATATGGTTGAACCCTTCCTGGTGCCTCTGAAGCAAATTTTTTCCCATTCTTTTATGTTCGGGGCATACTTTTCCTTCCATAGGTTTACCTACGGTGTAGTAGTTTCTTTAACCCAACACCACCAGAGTTTTTCCCCGTAGGCGTCATTGGTTACTTGCGGGTCTTGTAGCCCCATGCCTCCTTTTATTTTTGGTTTACAAACCTTCTCCCAAGCCACAAGGGCCCATTTTTTATTTTTTTCCACTCCTCTCCATAGGAAGTCCCTTTGGATGGTTCTTATTTTTTGTAGTATCCCCTTGGGGGTTGGGAAAACAGACATCATAAAGGTTGGAATTGCTTGCAGAACAAACTTGGTCAGAATAAGTCTTCCCGCTAGGTTGAGGGATCTGTACGTCTATTTTTTTACCCGCTCTTGTAACTTGTTGATTATTCCTTCCCAAGTTGACATTTTGTAAGCTCTGTCTGTCAGGGGAATGCCTAAGTACTTGCTTGGGAGTGATTTGTGTTCAAAGCCCAAAATGTTGGCCAGATTTCTTTGGATTGTGGGTTTGGTGTTGAAGAAGAAGATCATTGATTTGGAGTGGTTGATCTCTGCACCTAAGGCTTCCCCAAAATCTTCTAGGATTCTTTTGTAGGAATTTTCTTCCTTGACTGTGGGTATGCCATGAAGTAAGGTGTCATCCTTTTGTTGTTGCGCTTTTTATGCTTCGACTGAGACCTTCCATCATCAGAATGAACAGGAAGGGGGACAACAGGTCTCCTTGTCTGATGCCTCTCGTGGGGTAGAAAGGTTTGGTTGGGGCTCCATTTATTATGAGTGAGTAACTTGTTGTGGACACTAGGCTGATTATCCAACTGATCCAGTGCTAGGTGAAACCAAAGGCTTCCAAAGTCTTGACCATATAGTGCTAGCTAATTTTTTCATAAGCTTTTGCTAGGTCCAGTTGTATTATCATTCCCCCTCTCTTTTGAAATTTCAGGGTGTGGATAAGCTCGTGGGCATGGATGATATTGTCCATTATTTGTCTTCCTTCCATGAAGCTTGCTTGTTCTTGTGAGATCAGTGTGGGTAGGAGGGGTTTCAATCTATTTTCTATGACTTTGGATATTATCTTGTAAACCACATTGCATAACGCTATAGGTATGTAACGATCATGGGTTTTGGCTTCATTTTATTTGGGGATTAGGGTAATCATTGTAGCATTTAGCGCTTTGAGAATGGAGGTTGATATTATAGAGTCTTCCACTACCCTATAAACGCCAAGTTTAACAACTTCCTAGAAGGCTTTGAAAAACTCCACTGTGAAGCCATATGGACCTGGGGCTTTCCCATTGGGCATTTCTTGGGTCACTTGGTCAATTTCCTCCTCAATAATGGGCTTGTTTAGGTTGTTATTTTTTTCCTTGGTGACTAGATGGGGGATGTGCTGGGTTAACCTTTGGATGGCCTTCATTCTGTCTTTGTTGGGTTCCTGGGATATCCCATGGAAGTGATTTACCAGAGTAGTTTCGATAGCCTTATGAGATTCTCGCTCAATCCCATCCTCGTCCTTAATTTTCAGGTTTTGTTGTGGGCTCTTTTGGCCATGGTTGTTCTATGAAAAAACTTGGTGTTATGCTCTCCTTCCCTTATCCATATGATATGGGACTTTTGTCGCCAAAGTGTTTCTTCCTGCTGGCATCTAGCTTCCCATTCCTGGGTCATCTAGATCTCTTCCTTTTTTCGATCCTCTGTATAGCGCTTAGTTATGCAGATTTCCTAGATTTTTCTCATTTTATCTTCAATGTTGGTTTTCTCTTAGTTTATATTTCCAAATATGTCCTTGTTCTTCTCCTTGAGATTATATTTGATGTACTTTAGTTTCTTATAGAGTTTGAACATCCTTTTCCCTTGCTCTGGTTGCTCCTCCTGCCACCATTGTTTGATTTTTTCCTTGAAGGTGGGGTGTTCGATCCAAAATTTCTCAAATCTGAAGGGTCTATTCTTCGGTGTGGTTTGGAAGCCTGCTTCTAGTTGGAATAGCCAGTGATCAGAACCCCCCCAGGGAAGGATGCTGCATTCTAAGGTTATCCCTTGCATAATACTTGACTACGATACTAAGAATCTGCCGAGTCCTCTTGCTACCTGATACTGGTTCATCCATTTATTGTTCCAAGTGAACTGGCCATTATTAGTTTTGAGGTATACCATCTCTGTTGTGTCTATGAACTTTGAGAACTCTTCTGCATCCCTATCCAATCTTCTTATACCTCCTTTTTTCTCCGCAAGTGACATGATGATGTTGAAGTCCCCTACCAGGATCCATTTGAGGTTGCTGGATCAAGTTTTAAGGTTTTCTAGGTCTCGTATTATTCTTCTCTTTTCCTCTGACCCCTGGGGTCCATACACATTAGTGCATAGAATCACCTCCGTGTTTCCAACAATTTGCATGCTAAACGTAAGTGTGTGCTTGGTAGCTTCAACTGGTATTAGGCTCAACACTTGTGGGTTCTACAAGGTGAGAATACCTCCTGCCATTTGGTGGCCTCCAATAGCCACTATATTGTACTTTCTCTGAGAGAACTTCAAGCTTTACATAGATCCTTGTAGAGTTTAAATGAAAACGAGAAAGCGAGCCAAGAGGAAATATTTACACAGATCTTAATGCTGCAAACGTGAAAGCGAGCCAAGCGGAAAAATTTACACAGATCTTAAAGTTGCAAACATGCAAAAGTGAAAGTGATCCAAATACTGGAGCATCTCATGTAACCCTAAGAAAAATGAATTTATTATCAAACCTGAACATACACACGATCATCGATTATAAGTTTCTCCCATATTTATAGATTTAATATAAATTTGTCTCTCGATACTTTGATTATTTAAATTATATAATAAAAAGTTTTATTGGTCGATGAATAATTTATTTTTTTGGTATAAATTTTAAAAATAATAATTATACTATTCATTGATTAATAGGAGAAAGAATGAATTTTGGTTATTAAATTTTTTGAAAAGTGATTTTTTCATTTTATTTTAATATAATTCAAATCACTAAAAACAATTAAAAATGGGTGGAACTATCTGGAAGGAGGCTACAACCTCCTTTGTAGTCTCCAACCTTTCCCAGCACCACCCAACCTCCCTTTTTATGATAAGTACTTTAATCTTCAAATCTTCATAATTTTCTTTGGTTTTTGCTATTGGATTATTGAGAGGGGGGGTGAATCTATGATAGCACAATAAAATTATTTTAACCACATGTATATATGTGTTGTTATATTTAACATCTGTTTACCAATATCACTCAATACGTGTAGAAAAAATAAACCATAAACAATGAGCAATCATACACATAAACAATACGCCAATATTTTTACGTGGAAACCCAATGCGAGAGAAAACCACATAATGTTTTTTCTTATATGTCTTTTTAGAAGTACATTCATAGGAAGCACCAACTTCCTTGTTTTCCAACTACAACTGGAAGGAGGCTCCAACCCCCTAGTTTCCAGGCTACAACCCGAGGGAAGCTCCAACAAGAAGGAGGCTACAACCCACTATGTTCTCTGGATACAACCAGAAGGTGGCTACAACCACCTTTCCTTGCCAAGTCCTGTCACCCTAAAATATAAGTGCCAAACATGTAGACAACTTGTCACTGCTAGTGAATCAAGGAACTTGTCACTGCTAGTGAATCAAGGAACTTGTCACTATCAAATCTGTCAGTAAAAACTAGTCACTATATTATCATCAACCAATATGATCTATTCGCATATGCCTCATACACTATACCACAAGTTTATATGATAACCATGTGCTAGGATCACAAGTATGCCTCACCAATCAATTTCCATAAGTTAACCCTGAACCATAAGCCAAGTATAGGAAACCCTCACATCAACCATATAGTAAACCATATCTATTATGCACCTTCAAACTATACCAATATATTTAGCAACACAACTCAACCAAGATGCCTCAAATGTGCTCCAAAAATCACAAGATATACTATATAAAAATACCTATGGTGTGTACCAACAACAACAAACAAATACAACAACACTATACCATTGTAGATATGTCTCATACAACATGTATCAACTAGCCAACAAACCCTCAAGGGCACATGCTTAATCTCCCATGACCAAACCCCAAGTCATCATCAAAAACCAACTACAACAAACTTATACCGTACCTTTTTTTATTATGTAGAATACTTTGTTGTAGTTGCAACTTTTCATACCTTCCTGTAGCTTCTCTTCAACTCTGACAACCTAAAACCCTACTCAAAATCCATATCTAACACCTACTCGCGGGATGAACAAGGATGTCTAGCGAGTACTCACTTGTTAGGTACCTTACAACCAACGAGTACCTCCTATTTTAAGGTTTTTCAGAAACCCTTTCCCTCTATAGCTCCGAAACATTTCCGTCACTTAGTTCTCTTCTTCATATTCACATCCCTTCAGATTCGTCAATGATGTACCTTCAATAAACCTTTCACAAGATATATATTCAATGTGCTCAATAGGTGCTAATGGGAGCCTCTTGCTCTCTTATTTATACTTTCCAATAGCCTTCCTCTAGAAGCTTCTTTGTAACTGATTTACCCCTTTCTCCATCTTCTAAGGCTAACCCACTTTCTTGTTGAAACTATTTTTTCTTTAATTAGTCTCTTGTTACAACTAAATCATTTTTAATTATTTTCTTTTTTCAACCACTTTGACTAGGAATCTTCTAGAAGACTTTCTAGAATCTTTCTGGAATAATTGACTTCTTGTTGACTTTCTAGGGGATTCTAGAATACTCTAAATGGTTCTCCAACTTCACAAGGCCATATCTCCCTAGCTGTGAGGATTTATGTGGTGTACCACATATCACCAAAAACGACAAGACATGTATTATCCATCTAGAATAGTCTCACCTATAAATTCACTGATCTTCATTACGTTATTCCTCAAACAAACATGGGTTTCTTATCCGCACGCACAGGGCAACCAGAATTGTTTCAAGGGTTGAAATCAATGAAAACCAACCCAATTAATAAAATTTCCCCCCCTTTGGCATTGATGACAACACTCTGATGTGACGAAAACATTCTTATGCAATATTGAGGTCATGGCTACTTATGCTCCCCCTTTGACCATTGTCCCCTCTGGAATCATGCCTCTATTCTTTCTCTCCATGAATCTGATTAATCTCTCTCCCTTTTACATCAATGGAAAAGGGTAACTTCCTTTTTGGGATGCTCCCCTATTTGAACTCTTCTTGGGGTTGCTCCCCCTATCTAAATTGTCCCCTTCCCTCTTCATGGTGCTTCCTCGTGTAAATATATGACATATATAAAAAGAATTCAAAAACATTCATTGTGGGGCATAAACTACTCTACGTTTTTGTCGAAGATACTCAAAATCTTCCCTTGGAATCGATTTTGTAAAGATATCTACAATCTGCTCTTTTGTCCCAACATACTCAACTCTAATTTTCTTCTCTACAACTTGTTCCCGTAGAAAGTGAAACTTGATCGGAATGTGCTTCATCTTAGAGTGCATAACTGGATTCTTTGAGATACTGATGGTGCTTGTGTTATCAAAAAATATCGAAATGGGCTCATCTTATTCAACTCGTATATCCTTCAATGTTTGTTTCATCCATAGAACCTGTGTACAACCAATTGTTGCTACAATATACTCTTCTTCTGTTGTAAACATGAATACTAATGCTTGTTTCTTTCATAGCCAAGATACCAAACACTCACCCAATTAGAAAGTTTCTCCACTGGTACTTCTTCAATCATCAATGCAACCTGCCCAATCTACATATGTGTAGGAAACAAGTGATAGATCCTTCCTTTTTGGATACCATAATCCAAACTCTTTTGTACCCTTGAGATATCTAAATATCCGCTACATGTGATTCATTTGGTGTCGCTTGAAACTGTGCCAAATCCATCACATCAGGTATGGAATCTGTTACATAAAGTAAGTTTCCAATCATTGACTTGTACTGCCTTTGATTTGTATCCTTTGAATCATCATCTTTACTTAACTTGCAACTGGTTTGCATAGGAGTACTGATTGGTTTGCAATATTCCATTCCAAACCTCTTTAGCATTTCTCTGATATACTCGGTCTGAGAGATACAAATTCCTTGGTTGCTTTGACATATATGAATACCCAAAAGGGAATATGGCTCTCCAATCAATGACATCTCAAACTCATTATGCATATCCTTCGCAAATTTCTGGCTCATCCTGTCATCATCACTTCCAAAGATAATGTCATCAACATAAACTTCAATCAATAGAATACTATAATGATTTACCTTGATGTAGAGGTTGTTGTCATCATTCCCTTTCATAAACGACCCTTGTTGCTGTAAGTATTTGTCCAATCTGGAATACCATGCTTTGGGGGCTTGTTTGAGACCATACAAGGCCTTCTTTAACTTGCAAACATAATTTTCATTCTCTGACAACTGAAATCCTTATGGCTGCTCAATGTAGACTTCTTCCTCTAGATATCCATTCATGAATGTTAATTTCACTTCCATCTAATACACTTTGATATTCTTGGAGAAAGAATAGGCTAAAATCAATCTAATTCCTTCCATTCTGGAAACTGGGGAAAATGTATTTTCAAAATATATACCTTCAAAATGAACATATCATTTGCATTCTAGTCTTGCTTTGTTCCTAGTGACTTGTTGATCCTTGTTCAACTTGTTCCTGAAGAACAAATCCAGATTTATGAGAAAAATGAAAGGAATAACAAACTAAATAAAATAACATAGAGATATGGAGAACAACAACTTGTATCTAGTGAACAATAACTTCTATTGAATAAATAAAATAAGTTGAAATTGTAAAACTAGAAAACTGGAAACAACATGCTCGAATGGTGGTAGATATATCTGAGAAGAGATGTGGCTTGATACACACATCCATCTGAGCATAATGATTACAATGAGTCTCTAGAGGCCTTTTTAACATTACTCATGAATGCCAAAATCCTAGACATCCAAAAACCTAACCCGAGGAGATAAAACACCAAAAGTTATGTGGGCCTCATTGGGTAAGTTGGTATCTCAACTTCAAGGGGTCATAAATTTTGCATACAACCTCTGTTTTAGGCACGTGATAGCATGCTGGAAAGGTATTTTCGATAAATACACATTATGCCGCCAAACTATGACTCCATCTAAAATTTGGTTGTGGCACGCCAAAAAACATTGTTTAGGGCCCCAAAACAGCCTTGTAAGTACAGAAAGATGTGATGACATGAAAAATTCAAAAGTAAGCCAGTTGGATTAGGTGGGTGACCACCAATATCCACCTAGAAACTGTGTAGGGCTTCAGACAACCCTGAAAGTGTAGAACCCACAATTACAAAGGATTACAGAAGAACATGCTGAACTAAAAATTGTCAAGAGGAGCCAGTTGGAATAGGTGGATGGCCACCAATATCCACTTGGATTATTCCTCCCCCCTTAGGAAGTAATGGTATCCATTGCATTGAGTTCCCCCATTAGGTGAGGAAACTTCTACTTAATTTGTTCAGGGTGAGCCACTTGCCTTGGTGTAGGAGGTGCCCTGCCTTGACAACCCGATAAAGTTGGATCCTCTATTGGCGAGTTCCCTTGACTTGTGTGTCCACTATATGATTAGTGGATGCCTGTTCCATGAAGTCAGGGTTGAGTTCTGTTGGTGTCAATAGTTCTAAGATCTTTGAGGTGTTCAATAATGGTGAAAAATATGGATGAAGGAGGTCCACATTGAACACTGGGTGCAAGCCAATGAAGGGTGGAGTGTTGGGATTAAAATAATTGTTACCCACAACCTTGGTGATAGTGTAAGGCCCATAGCGAAGTGGGTGGAGCTTCTGATGGGGACCTGTAAGGCACTCTTTCTACAAATGTAACCATAACTTGTCTCCCACCTAAAACTGGTACGGTACCCTGTGTTGATCATGGCACTACTTGTACTTAGCATTGGATTTCTGCAAAACCTCATGGACCTGTTGGCGAATGTGCTGAATATGCTCAATGAATTTGGTGGCTTTGTCATCCTTAGATTGAACATGGGAAGATTATTCTTGTGTCATTGTAAGAGATCGTGAAACATCAATGGGACCCACGGGTTGGAATCCTAGCCCTACTTGAAATGGGATATGGTCGGTGGATATATGGAGATCCCTGTTGTAGCTATGTTGAACATAGGGAAGACTCTCATACCATGTACGCAGATGCTTAGAGTTGTACATGCACAGGATGTGCATAATCATTTGATTGATGACCTCTATCTGGCCATCAGTTGGGGGTGGAAATAAATGGATTTAGTGAGCTTGGTGTCCAACAATGACCAAAGACTCAACCAAAATATGCTAAGGAACCTGTTGTCTCAATCTGAGGTGATGGTTTGTGGTATCCCAAAATGGACCCACACCCGTTCGAAGAAGAGATTGACTGTATCTACCACTGTGATGTTCTTTTTGTAGGACGTGATAATGGCCATCTTCGAAAAACGATCAACCACCACAAATACATAATCATTTCCATGTTTGGTGGACAAAATCCCAGACATGTAATCCATCGAGATGGATTCCCAAGGCCTCTCGGGATTAGGAAGACAGGTGTATAAGCCTTGCTTCTTGATGGCTTGCTTGGTAATGGCACAAGCAATGCAAGATTTGATATACTTGTTGATGTCTTATTGAAGTTTTGGCCAATAAAAATATTTTTGTAGAACAACCACATTTTTCTCCATGCCAAAATGTCCTGCCATCCGACTGTAGTGAGCCTCCCAAATCAACTTTGCATGCTCGCTTGTGGGAACATAGAGGTGGCACATATGTCATAATAGTCCATCCTGGATGTGAAAATCAGTGACATTCACTCATGTATCGAAGATATGATAGGTGGTGGAGAAGTTAGGGTCATGTTGATAAAGTTGGGGCCACTTAGATGCCTCATGCCCATAGGAATGGAGCATTGTGGTGAGTGAAACAACAAGAGGGCGACTGAGCCAGTCAGCGACATGATTTGTAATCCTTGTTTTATACTTGATGTTGAGATGGAACTGATGTAGGTATGTGGACAATTTTTTATGACGGTCGTTCTGCAACTTACCCCGTGTAGTCATGAAGTCTAGAGGCTTGTGATCAATGTGGATGATTGTCTCCTTTCCCAGAATGTAATGTTTCCACTGATGATAGGCTTGCACAACAGAATGAATTTCTTTGTCATAGGTGGGGTATTTATGGACAATATATGAGAGTGTCTCACTATGGTATGATATTGGATGACCATGCTAAGTGAGAATTGCGTCGACAACATAGTCAGAGGCATCCGTCTCAATCTCAAACAGTTGTTGAAGATAAGGTAAGAAGAGTACTGGAGCTGAGCAGAAGAGATGCTTCAGATCATTAAATGCTCGTTTTTGTGCCTTCCCCCATGCAATATTTTCCTTGCCACCACCCTTGGTTACTTGGTTGGGGGCCCATGCAATATGGGAGAATCCCAACATGAACCTTCGGTAGAAGTTGGCAAGTCCCAAGAAGCTCCAAAGCTTGGTTAGTGTGGTCGGGGATGGACAGTCACAAATGAATTGGATCTTAACTAGATCCACATGTACCTCATGCTCATCAGCTATGTATCCCAAGTATTGGACCTTGTTCATGCCAAGGGAGAATTTTTCCAAGTTGGCATATAGCTTGTGTTGTCGCAGAGTGCCCAAAACCTGCTGAATATGTTGCATGTGCTCCTCCCAAGTTTTGTATAAAATGAGGATGTCATCCATATATACCACCACAAAAGAGTTGGTGAAGGGTATTAATATGTAAAGATCCCAAGCCATTATGCAAATATCATCACGGTTTTGGTGTCTTTTTAGAACTTTTTCTGGTTGTGGTATTTCATCAAACAGTTTGTTGATCTATTTGTTTAGATGTGTTTATATGTGTGTATGCATCAAATAATAGAAAGAGATAATCATGGAACATACCTCAACCATATGCAATAAGATAGACAAGCCAAAACATCTCAAATCTTCTTTATTCATAAAATAGAGAAACCTGCTACAATGAAGATGTCGATCTGGAATGCTCAATAGATGGCCAAGAAGATAGACAATAAATAAGAGCTACTACAAAATGCTCCCGCTAGTACAAAAGATGCCTCCAAAGGCTGAGTAAGAAATGAAGATCAATACAAGTAGATCTGAATGCCAAACTCTCCAGCTAAAGAATGCCACGCTCCAATAGAAGGCTGAAACCCTCAATAACTCGGCCTTGCTGCCAAAAGTGTCCAATCACCCTAAGAAATATGCCAACTGATAGAGCAGGTGATGGTAAGAAAAACCCAGGTGCCTGAATCTCCAAGATCCCTCTCAATCTCTGTAGATCTGAAATCCTCCACTGAATGGTGCGCCCCACTGGATGACTGAAGCCCTAGATAATTCGGCCCTGCTGAAGGAGGTCTCCAAATGCTCTGAAACTCTCCAGAAATGTAGATCGGGACACTGCAAGTCACTAGGTGAAGTCTCATGGTCATGTCTGAAGTGTAAACCCTCCAAACAGACTAGATATGGATCTCAAAAACGCCCTCCTTCTCTTCAATTCGCCCCATTGCTCAAGAAATAATCTGAGCCATAAAACTATCTCAGAAAGCACTAGATCTGATGTCCAAGGCCCTGTAATGAAAACCCAAGCGATAGAATCCTCAACGGCCCTACCAATCTCCTACAACGAATCTCTCTCCAAAGATGGTGCGCCCCCCTTGCTGGAAACCCTCAACTGGTGCGCCCTCTCTCTATCTGCACATGAAACTGATGTAGAATCCCCCTGCAACTGAGTAGATATGGAACTATAATGGTGTGGGAGTGTATTGGAGCTCCGAGACCAATCTTGGGACAAGCTAGGTGGAATCTTTCACCACCGAATCGTCCTCTAGGGTTTGTTAAGTCAAAACCCTCAAAACCCCCAATGTTGGGCTCACTAGCTAAAATCTAGATATCAAAAGATAAACATACATGAATGAATGAGAAGAGGCCCTTGCCTTTCCTTTATACTTTTTGGCTCACCTTGTCCCTCCAAAGTGACTTTCATTTTATTAATATTTAATTAATTAATTAACCTTTTTACCTTTGAAAATATCCTTATCTCTTCTTGTGGCTTCCCTGGCCACAGAAAGTCACTTTTAGCCATCCCATCCTGTAGTGTTGCTCCTCCCAATTCCAATGAGCTATTACACTAAGAGGTTCCTCCAAGTAATGTGCCCAAAATGACCTCTTCAGTGAATTCCATTGACTTATAGCTCAAAATAGTGAAAATCATGGAAATCGTCGGAATGCAACAAAACCAAAGCCAACCTATGCGGAATGGCTCATAATGATGGAATATGATCATCAATGCAAGATGGACCCCACAATGCCTCTCAAATACCCTTGTACTCGCTATAGCATCCATTTGGCTACTCTAGTCATCATAAATCTCTGCCCTGTGATGATGTCCCAAAGTGGGGACATTACATAATACATCATCCATCTATCTCATGAAAGTTGTTGTTGCATTTGTTAAGCCAAAGGGCATGACCATCCATTCGAAGAGACCTTCTTTAGATTTGAAAGTTTTCTTCCACACATCAGTTGGTTTGATGGGATCATGGTGGTAGCCAGACTTTACGTCAATCTTGTTGAATAAATTCCCCCCCCTTGAGTTGGTCAAGAAGGTCATGAATTCGAGGAATTGGGTACTAGTTCCTAACTGTGATTTTGTTTAGTTCTTTGTAATCAATATAGAGTCGCCATGTCCTGTCTTTCTTCTACACCAACATAATCAAGCTTCCACAAGGGGAGGAGGTGGGTCAGATGTGCCCCTTTTGAAGCATCTCTTGGATATGGCACTTGATTTCGTCATTTTCCATCAATGAGTGACGATAGACTGGTCCATTAGGTAGCGAGGTGCTGAGGGTTAGATCAATTGGATGCTTGACTTGGCAGTGTGTCGGTACCTCGGTGGGTAAGGAGAAGATGTCTTTGTACTCTTCCATGATCCTGTCCACTTGATTTTGTTGCAAAGAGAGGCTCGGTGTAGAGGTCACAGATGTGGCAATGAACTTCTTCTTATTGTGAGAACAGATCACAAAGAAGACAAAATTCATGGTCTGTGAAATGAACTCACTACATTGCTTAGTAGATATTAAAGAAATAACAGTAGGTGGTGCTACCTCTAGTATCCTATACAATTGTCTACCCAAATTAATAATAACACTGCGGGGTCTAGACTCATACACAACATGCTGCTTCCACAAATATGGCTCACCTAAAAGAACATCACAAAATTCAAGATGAGCAATATCACACAATACCTCATATTTGAAGGGCTTGATGTTGTAGGGAAGATGACACTGTTGGCTGATGTGGAGATCTCGTCGTTGGAAAAGCTAGTCGATGGTGTAGGGTTGTAGGTACATTGTTATCAACAGGTCCAATCGCTTGACGACCTATGCTGAAATCAGGTTCTTTTGACTGTCGCTATTGACAATGAAATGCAACAGAGTTCCCTTTAGCCACAATTGTGAGTGAAAGAGGCATTCCCCTTCCTTTGGTTCTTCTGGTTTTCTTGGTTGGACTTTGGTGGTAGGAAAACTGGCACTGGGTTCGACATCGATGATCCACTTCCCACTTTATGGATTTGATTCAGAGTCAGAATCTTCCTCTGACTCGAAAACTTTCAAGTTGGCCATGAATCACTGCTTGGAGCGACATTCTTCGGTGTTGTGCCAAGGGATTTTATGGTATTCACACCATTTTCTTGTGTCCTTATTCTTCTTCTCATTACCCTTCTTGGGTTGCGACTTGGACTTGTTGTCCTGAGAGTGGAAATATTTTCTCTATCCCTTGTTTTGTGGGTTGGGGCCGCCTTTTCCCTACTTCGACTGTGAGGAGTTTTCAGATCCAAACTATCACCTCTTCTACTTACTTTTTTGCTCGATCTTGACAACATATCTATAAGCCACACCTAATGATGCAATGTCCATAAAATCCATTTTTGTTTGAATGTATATATGTAGACATTTGTGGTATTTGAGTGCCAGATGTCATTCAGAGTCTTTGATACCCAATTTGGTGCACAGTGTATGGAAAATATTGGTGAAATATGGTACTATCTGGTCCTTTTCCTGACACAGAGTGGTCCATCTTGTGTACTAGTCCTCGAAGCTTCCAACAAGGTAGTATTTTTTTTTAATGGCATCCCTGAAGGAATCCCATGTGGGGGAGACTACAAATATTGAATATTCCTCTATGGCCCTTTGCTCAGAGTAAGTATCCCACCATTCCTTAGAATGGATGGGGGATGACCTTGAGGAGTGTAAAAGTAATCTTCTCCCTGTCTAAAAAATTGTGGACCGAAAAATACCTTTCGAGCAGATTCAACCATTTATATACAAGATCCGCATCTATTAGTCCTTCAAATAATGGAATATCAAAATTTACTTGTACCTTGAAGGGGGTTGCATGGCCTCTTGATGAAGATGCATCTCATGTGGGTAGTCGCCAAAGGATCTATGCAAAGTTGTTCATCATTTCATTCCTTTTACACATAAAGGATCCCTCGAGCAAAATTTTAAAAGGATATTGGCTCTACAATTCATAACTTTATGTTCAAAGTTATTACATGAATAACATAATCCAAGAAATATGGTTTGATACCTGGGAGTGGAAGATATTCTGAATGGTGTTTCTCTTCTGAATCCTTCTTCTCTTTTAGGTCTTTCTATAGTTGGATACTACTGAAACCAGATTCTAAATCTTCTGGGTGGTGCAGTGTCTCTATGATACTCTTCTTGAGATTTCTTTCCCTTTTTCTTCTCAAAAAAGTCTCTGATAATTTCTGCATAACTTCGTTGTCTTGTCTCTTGTTCTGTTGTCTTGGATCTCGAGCCTTTCTTTGTCTGGTTGTATCCTAGTCTGGACATTTCATGGTGTGGTATTTGACTGCTAATAATATCGTCCAGAAGTCTAGATTTGTTTTGTTGCATGTATTTATTTTGAAGATATTTTCTCAATGTGAAAATCTCCACTTCCAACCCTCCAATGATTATGTCTCTTTCTTATAACTTCTCTCCGAGTGTTTCTTCAATTCTCTTATCTTATTCTACCTAGATATTTAATTTCTTGATCATCTGTTCTAGTTCTTCAGAGTTGGAATTTTGACATCCCTCTTTTCTTTTAAGTTCTCCCTGCAGTGACTTGTTTTTCTTCTTTTCTCTTTTTATCACTTCTATGGCACTCAACAATTCTTCTCTGTAATTGAATTCTTCTTCTTGATATTATTCTTCAGAGCCTTCTTCATCGGATTCTTCCACTTCCATGAATAATACCATTTATGTGTCACTGTCACTGAATTCATCTTCATCTTCTTCTGATGAGGAACTGTCTTCCTTGGTGCAAAATATTTTCTTAATTTTTTTGTTTGTTTGTTTTTCCCCTTTGTATTTTCTTATTTTTAGGGTCATCTTCTCCATTTCTTTTCTTTTTCTTATGGGGAAATTTATTAGCAAAATGACCAACACCATCACAATCAAAACAGATCAATGGAATCTTACCTTTATATTTGTCAGTTCCCCTTGTCATCCTTCTGATGAAGTTAGCCACTTCTTCATCACCTTCTGAAACATCATTGTTGCTAGACTCTAACTTTTCCTTTTGCTTGTTCTTTTTCTTTGACTTCTTTCATGCCTTGAATGCTGCTTCCTTTGTTAATGGATTGTGTTGTTCTGTCCCCATCTCGTAAATTGTGAGTATCCCATGCAACTCATCCATGGTCATTGTAGGTAAGTCCACTCTTTCTTCTAGGGTTGAGATATTTGAATCAAATCTCATTGGTAGAGATCTTAATGACTTTTTAAAAACAACTGATTAATTTATCTCGTCTCCCAAGCCTTTGATACTGTTTACTATTTCATCAATTCGTAGAAAGTAGGATGCTACATTTTCATCTTAATTCATCCTCAACTATTTGAACTTTGCTCTGAAAATTTGAAGTTTTTCCTCAACTTTCTCATCTCCTTCATAGATGGTCTTTAATTTGTTCCATATATCTTTGGCAGATTCACACTACATGATATTGATATATATTGATTCAACCACACCATTTTGAATAACATTTTTGTCCCATTGAATCATTTTCTTCAAGTTTCTTACCATCTTTGTCTGTCGGGGGAGTGGCTGGTGTTGTGTATCCATCTATCACTGATTTCCAAATATAAAATCCCTATACCTGTATATATGTTTTCATTCTTTTTTTCCAGAATGCATAGTTCTCACCATTAAATTGTGGTACCCCAATCCTAGCGTGATCCATGATCTCCTTCCATTGGTTAAACTGCTTCTTGAAGAACCTCACTCTAATACCAATTGTTGGATTACTGAGAGGCGGGGTGAATCAATAATAACACAATAAAATACTTTTAACCACAAACATAGTTACCAACTTAATGATAACTCTACAAAGTTCTCGTTTTTTTTGGGGTCCAATATTTTACCCCGTTTTAAAAAATGGTGCTATCGGTAGCACCCCCTCTCCCTTTTTAGGTGGTTTTTCGATAATTTAATTTTTTCGATCGATAATGTTTCCACATTTTTTAAATGGTTATTTTTCATCTATTTTCAAATTTTTCTATTTTTTTTATTCAACGATGTTTTAAGTCATTTTTCCATGCTTCTTTCAATCTTAAAAATATTTTTTACTATTTACTTTTTTCAAGTTACAATTTTTCATATAGTTGTGTCTCCTTAATTAATTTATTGTTCCATACTTTTAAAATATAGTGGAAAACACCATTTTTAACACATTGTTTACCTTTACTTTAATACATAGAAATTTTTTTTAGTTAAATAACACTATTTTTTAATATTTAACAAAAAAAAAATATAATTCAATTTTTTTGATAAATTAAAAACTAAAAAAAAACTAAGAAAAATAAAAGAAATGAAATTAAAAAAACAAATTTAGATAATAAAAAAAATTAAACGAAAACTTTAAAAACTAAAGAGGACAAAAAAAAACCTGTGTTGATTTGGCATGTGAACTTACATCCAGCTTGTGCTGATTTGACAGCTCTACAATACATCAAGGAGATCGACCATGACATAATAAGAAGTGCATTCCTGTCTGATTTCTTTGTGGGAAATACCTTTGTAGACCTGTATGCCAAATATGGGGTTATAGAGGATGCACGTAGAGTGTTTAATGAAATGATTGAGTAATATGTGTTGTTGTCGAATGCAATGACTGTTAGATATACAAACAATGGACGTGTTTATGAGGAGTTGCATCTCTTTCATAAAATATCCCAAAGGGACGTTGTGTCTGTTGATTTTTCAATAAGCTAGGTTAAACATTAAGTTCATTCCATTTTATCATTTAACTTAACCATACACAATAATGTTGCAGCAACCAAGATCACAAGAAGAAACACCATGCACAAGAACACAAGAAGTATCCTAGGAAACCCTTCTCAACAAGGGAAGAAAACCCTTCTCAACAAGGGAAGAAAACCTAACCAAATCCTTTGCTATATTCTTCAAGAGAAATACCTTCACCACCAAGAAAGACCTATCACAAAAGAGGGTGCTCAAACCCTAGAAGACTAGCACTCAAGAGAGGAGCACACTTTTCTCAAGTAAATGTACCCTCTCTAAGTCACATTATTATTATTATTATAATTAATATTATCCATATTAATTATCTTTTACATTTATTATTAATCACATTAAGGTGGGGTCGACTTGTACCCTTTACATAACAATTAGGGTTACATGAAGCACTGACTCTTGAACAATATATAGCAAAGGATCTGATACACCCACTAGTGCTCATCCACTAGGGGCACATCCATAGGGATGTCATATCTTTGGTTCACTGCATTACATAGAAGAACAAGATCTTCACACATTCACCTATTCTCATTCATAGGCACATCTACTCTACCGATCTTCTTTCCCACTGCCTCACACATGAGAATCATTTGGAGTCTTCTCGTCAACTTTGCTTCTCAGAAGAGGCTAATACATCATCTTCATTTCTATTCACATGACAATGCACCTAACACTTTGGGATTTCACACGTTCACCTTGTGATCAACCACATGCACGTCTAACTCAACAGATCACCTTTCCCACCGATAATCATTTGGAGTTCTTCACAACTCTCTGAATGAAGGATGTAATCTCTACGTTCCTATCTCTATCTCAGGCATGAGCCATGTACCCTTATTAGGGGATTTCTCTCAGGTTTGTAAGCTAAGAGAGAGACTCACATAGCTGCAATGATCTACATCTCACAGGTTTGTAAGATGGAGAATTTATCACATAGTTGCATTCATCAACACTCCCTCTCAGCTAGGGAGGCATTCTTCATCATGCCAAGTCTCACATGAATATACTCTTAATTTTGTTTTGGATGGAGTCATCAATACTCCCTCTCAACTAGGAAGACATTTTTCACCAAGTTAGTCTGGTGTAGATGTTTGTAATCTATTACAAAGAATGTAATTTCTGTCTCCAGAATCGAACCCTTCAATCCTCTTGAGTCTGAGTATTTATATCATTACATTTCAGTTCTCAGATCCTAGAATAATGGATCTGATATCTTCAAAACAGAAAGTAAATCCAATTACAATAAACTAGGGAGAGATCCACAAAATAAGACTAATCTTTATTTGATGATCTTCCAATAGGTAACAACTGATGAAGTGTAGTTGTAACCTTCCAAGGATCCCCAGATTCGATCTCTCGAAGATAATTTCGAATTTGGTAAAAATTTCCAAATCCCTGAAATCTTGCTTCCCAAAAAGGTAAATGACACTTGTACATCTCTTCTTCTCTTTATTTTCCAAAAGTGGCTGATTAGATAGATTTGATAATTTGTTAATAACGTCTTAGAAGAGGTTCCAATTCGTTCTCATGCAAAAATATTCGATCTGGGAAAAAACCATAAGATTCTGGCCGTAACAGAGCTTTCACCAGCTTATTTACCGACAAATCTGCTCCTAAGCTGGTGAAAGGTGGAGCTTTCACCAGCTAACTAGAAAAATTTTCGGCGAATTAGCTGGTGAAAAGAGCAGATTTTTCAAAATCAAATTTCTCGGTCATAGAAAATCTATTTTTCATGCTTGAATAGTCGATCGACATCTAGAAATCCTAATATTTCCAATGGTGTTTTCAAATATTCATTTGGATTTTGGGAAGGGATTGAAAATTTCCCTGCAAGATTAGGCATCATTCTTTCAAAAATGCTAGTGCATTTTTATCACTAACAGGAAGGACAGACTGTCCAATTCTTTTCTCAACAAAGGGCCACTGCTTCTCCTTTCCATTTGCAATTCAAAACCCCAAACGATTCTGCACGCCAAACACTACGATATGCTATTTGGGCCGAGGTCTTGCACTGGTGAAAATACCTGGCTTTGTTTTTCAACATTGAAAACTTACCATACAATTGTGGGCGATGCGTGTTGGAGAAATGATGCGGCGATTTGATGTCAACAACCATGTAGTACCGCTCCCTCACTTGTAATGATGGATTCAAATTTTCCATTTCCAATGCCATGATCACGAACCATGCATTTCTGAACGAGATCCGCTTTGCAATCCGATTTAGACGTGCAAACCCGAATCTCCATCATTATCCACTTTCACCAGCGCATCATAATGATTGCATGACGTGGGCTGAGCATGTCATCATTTGATTTTTAAAACGTGGAGAGAACACATGTGATTCCCGCTTTCACCAGCTAATAGCCCGTTAGAAGTGCTCCTTGTCTGTTGAAAATTGTCGCTTTCACCAGCTAACAGCCCGTGAGAAATGCTCCTTAGCTGTTGAAAATCACCACTTTCACCAGCTAACCGTCATCTTTAAAACACACGTTAGCTGTTGAAAGCCTCTTTTATGTAAATTTAAAGAGAAGACCTTTATGGGTCGTCTTATTTCTAAGACAAAAATCAAAACCTAAGTCTTGCTACTAGAAAAAATCAAAACCAAATTTGAGAAAACTACCAATAGCCATGCTATCAACCACAAAATGAAACCATAGTGACTGATTCATTTTGGGAGCTAACATTTGGCTCCAACTGGGATGGAGACCTCCCTGCGAGGTTTCCAAGAACCTAGTAGTTTCAGTAGCCTTTAGCATTGGGCATGGAGTCATCTGGCCTGTGCAACTATTCTTCAACAAACCTGTAGTCTGACTATAGCTTGCGTATAACCTACCTATAACCTGTCCTGCTTATTTATGAAATCAACAACTGAAAAATATCTCATTTTCTCGTATGGAGAGCTTATTCCTCTGCCTACTCCTATACTAACCAGTAGAGGCAGATTTATCAAGTAAGATGGAATTTCCAATGCAGCCAAATCATAAACTGATTTATTATTAAAATCCTTGATCTTGACCCGAACAATAATGGAAGATATATCATGCAGAAAAGAGATTTGAACAAATGATAAAGACAATCTTCTTCTGACAGAAAATGTTTAACATCTATGTTGCTCATAGACTCCAAATAATCAACAAAAGGGTCATCAAATTCATAAAGCAATACCTCTTTGGACTGCTGATCCAACTGTAAATTGAAAAGGTGTTGAAAACTGCCTTTACTAATCTCATTGTTGAATGCAGGCTGCTCGAGATCCGTTGGAAAAACATATATGATAGACTGCTGCTCTGAACTGTTTAGTTCCTCGCCTTCTTCTTGATATCTGCTGCAAACTTCCTGTTGCCGCAAATCTTGAAACTGATAGATACCCTTAGGATTTGTTGTAGATTCAAAGATGTCATATGCTGATATAAAAATCTGCTCATCATCTTTTAATCTTTCAAAGGAGGCAATCTGATCTTGATAGCTATTATTAACCATGACGTGCATACATCTTTGATCATCTCTTTGCTCATTATTTTTGTTGCAATTTTCCTTTGTTCGCAAAACTGAAAGTTGATGGTTGCCCTTAGCATTTTCCATAGATCTAAAACTGTCGCCCATAAACATTGGCAAAGTAAGGAAATATGAAATCTTCAGGTTTTCTGAAAAGTATAAGTCCATGAAGGTTGCCACTGGATCCTTGAAAGGAAGATAAGAAACATGCTGCTCCTCAGGAAACAACTGCACATCTATGGCAGCCTCTTGCTCAACCGTGACTATTCCTCTGCAAGAAGACTGATCATCTTCTTGTCCTCTTGAGATCAACTCGTGATCATCAAAAATTACAATTTCCTTATTAGAATAATGCTCATAAGAGGACAACAAAACATGATTTCCATCACATGGATTAGGATCAGCTAAGAACATATAATTTCTTATGCAATCATCAGTCATCATAGGATTTTCTTGATTTACAAATTGATCATAAACTTCACAAGCATACCCATCTCTGGAAAATTCTGCACATACTGAAGAATCTAATTCTGAATCTGAAATGTACTCACCTTCAGGCTACTGTTCCTTATCTAATTCATACTCACTGCTTTCTTGCTCTGAATCTAAAATGTACTCACCTTCAGGCTGCTGTTCCTTATCTTCTTCATTCTCACTGCTTTTTTGCTCTGAATCTAAAATGTACTAACAGTTTACTTGCTTATACGCTTGTAGATTTTCAAAGAAATCTTGACCTCGTATCCTTCTGGAAGCATGAATGTTCTCCTCCACCTCTCGAGCATCTTCAAACAACTGGATTAAGAATGGAGATTTCCATTCTAACAGAAGAAGGGAAAGTTCTGAATGGAGACCTATAATATAATATATCATGGCAAACGTCTCTGTAGGCCGGACCTCCAAAGGCATGTCATGATAAACACGGTAAAACCTTCTATTGAAAATAGGCAAGGCTTCATCCTGCTCTTGTTTCAAAGCATAGAAATCAACAAGGTAAGAATCTAAAGATTTGTATTCGCCCCAATACTTTAGGAAAGCATTAGAGAACTCAATCCAAGAACCAATTGAATCAACTCTCAGACCCCTGAACCATGCAACAACATCTCTGATTAGAGATTTAGAGAAAAATCTCATGATTACATCTTCATGAACAATCTGAAAACGATCAACAAAATCCTCAAAGTATTCCAAATGCCTCTCAGCTGAAACTTGATTCTCTCCGGAAAAACAAGGAAGATATCCATAACAGTCAAGAGGATAAGGATGAAGGGGATGGGGCAATTTTAAAGGCCTAAACATTTTCATCCTAATCTTGGTTTGAAAGGCAGTGGGCTGCTCCTAAGGGATACAATGTTGATGAAAAGGTTCAGCAGTAGTAATAGCAGGTACTAAAGTCTGAGTATACTTGGAGTCAATTTCAATTTCAACAAAGTCAGAAAAGTGATCAAATGCAAGAGGAATTGGCATACATGACTCATTTTTAAGAGAAAGTTGTGATGAGAATATCAAATCAACATCTATAGCACAGGGTTGCGAAGTCTCTGTTTATTCTAAAGATGGATAGATGAAAACGGGATGGTAGTCTTCTGAATATAAAAAACATAAAATGATTCTCTTTACATGTAAAGGGAATAACATGAAAGAGTTAATAAAAAACAACAATAATTCATGAAGCAGACTGATAAACTGATATCTGRATTTAAAGTGCAGCCTCTTCATCTCTTGTTAAATGGATCCTCCCAGTGGAGTCTTATTCAAACTCAGATGGATCAGGGAAAGAACAAGCTTTTGCAAATTTGCACTAACAGTTGGATTAGATTTCCTCACCTTTCACAAATGGTCTTTTAGGACACTCTTTTCAATGAGCAGACTAGTATGGATATAGATATTTTTCTCTATTTGTGAAGGATGGAAAAAGAGGAGCARTTCTCTCCTAAGGTCAACTTGTAAGACTTCTTTCCTTGGGTTATATACAATGTCGAACTCAGAAATCAGGTTTGTAATTTCAGAAACTAATGGAGGCTGTCACCCTTCAGGTTTTTTGTTTCAATTTCAGATTTCTGAAAACATGAAGATTCGGAAAATAGGCTTAACAGAAGATGGTCTAGATACAAATAAGAAACAATACCTCTTGAAATCCCCGAGGTAGATAATCTGTAGATCTAAAAATCTGTTTCTGTAAGGCTTGTCTCCTTCTGATGATCTTTTCTGGATCTGTCACAGGTCTTCAATGGAGTCGCCACTGAATTCGTTCTTCATGGAGTCGCCAGATAGATGATTACAACCAAAAGATGTCTAGGCTTTGTCTATCATCAAATATGGATCTATGTCATCTCCCAGGGAAGCTGAGCTTCAATCTCCTTTCCCCGACAACAACGCCAATTTGTTATCACTCCAAGAAACTCTTTAGGGTTGTAAACCAAAGATGCTTGGTAACTTATAAAATGAATGGATTTATGCTTAAGTAATGAATGGGTCAATGGGATAACTGAAATACAATAATGTATCCAGACTAATAACAATAATCAAATAAGCCAGTGCTCTCAAGAGCTGATAATCGGATAAATAGCTTAAAAATGGGTGAAGAAACCAATGTTTATAAACCAGATACTAAGTGATGGGTTTAATAAAAAATGAAGGGAACTAACATTCAAATTGTGAACTGAACAATGAGATGATAGTCATATGACAATTAAGACAACTTGAATGATAGTATAGAAAAAGAGAGGAATCTGACATCAATAAAGAGAGAAATCTGTCATCTATATTATCATGAAAGTCTATTACAAAGAATGTAATTTCTGTCTCCAGAATCGAACCCTTCAATCCTCTTGAGTCTGAGTATTTATATCATTACATTTCAGTTCTCAGATCCTAGAATAATGGATCTGATATCTTCAAAATAGAAAGTAAATCCAATTACAATAAACTAGGGAGAGATCCACAAAATAAGACTAATCTTTATTTGATGATCTTCTAATAGGTAACAACTGATGAAGTGTAGTTGTAACCTTCCAAGGCTCCCCAGATTCGATCTCTCGAAGATAATTTCGAATTTGGTAAAAATTTCCAAATCCCTGAAATGTTGCTTCCCAAAAAGGTAAATGACACTTGTACATCTCTTCTTCTCTTTATTTTCCAAAAGTGGCTGATTGGATAGATTTGATAATTTGTTAATAACGTCTTAGAAGAGGTTCCAATTCGTTCTCATGCAAAAATCTTTGATCTGGGCAAAAACCATAAGATTTTGGCTGTAACAGAGATTTCACCAGCTTATTTACCGACAAATCCGCTCCTAAGCTGGTGAAAGGTGGAGCTTTCACCAGCTAGCTAGCAAAATTTTCGGCAAATTAGCTGGTGAAAAGAGCAGATTTTTCAAAATCAAATTTCTCGGTCATAGAAAATCCGTTTTTCATGCTTGAATAGTCGATCGACATCTAGAAATACTAATATTTCCAATGGTGTTTTCAAATATTTATTTGGAGCTCGGGAAGGGATTGAAAAGTTCCTTTCAAGATTAGGCATCATTCTTTCAAAAATGCCAGTGCATTTTTGATCGCTAACAGGAAGGACAAACTATCCAATTCTTTTCTCAACAAAGAGCCACTGTGTCTCCTTGCCATTTGCAATTCAAAACCCCAAACGATTATGCACACCAAACACTGCGATATGCTATTTGGGCCTAGGTCTTGCGTTGGTGAAAATACTCGGCTCTGTTTTTCAACATTGAAAACTTACCATACAATTGTGGGTGATGCGTGTTGGGGAAATGATGCGGCGATTTGATGTCACCAGCCATGTAGTACCGTTTCCTCACCTGTAATGATGGATTCAAATTCGCCATTTCCAACGCCATGATCACGAACCATGCATTTCTGAACGAGATCCGCTTTGCAATCCGATTTAGACGTGCAAACCCGAATCTCTATCATTATCCACTTTCACGAGCACATCATAATGATTGCATGACGTGGGCTGAGCATGTCATCATTTGATTTTTAAAACGTGGAGAGAACACACGTGATTCCCGCTTTCACCAGCTAATGGCCCGTCGGAAGTGCTCCTTGTCTGTTGAAAATTGCCGCTTTCACTAGCTAACGACCCGTGAGAAATGCTCCTTAGCTGTTGAAAATCACCGCTTTCACCAACTAACCATCATCTTTAAAACACGCGTTAGCTGTTGAAAGCCTCTTTTATGGAAATTTAAAGAGAAGACCTTTATGGGTCATCTTATTTCTAAGACAAAAATCAAAACCTAAGTCTTGTTACTAGAAAAACTCAAAACCAAATTTGAGAAAACTACCAATAGCCATGCTATCAACCACAAAATGCAACCATAGTGACTGATTCATTTTGGGAGCTAACATAACCATAACAAGAATTCCACGTACAACGAGTGTGCATAATGGACAAACATGTCATTGTTCTCAGAAACCCACAAGAATAGAGTCATAAGGTAGGTAGAGGTCCAATGGAACCACTACAACCCTGAATAAGCAACACATAAGTTGGAGGATGTAATGCGAGAAGGATATCCACATTGATTTGACATTTTGTTGTTATTTTTTTTTTTTTGTAACTGTATATAATGATGATGTGCACCAAGGATGGTGCAAAATATAGGGGGAGGGAATATATCCCAATTTTGATCTCCACTTAAGTGTTTTGTATGTACATAATGAATGGCTATAAGTAGGAAAATGTGATTTGTAACCAAACATTAAATTTTAATAAAAAGTACATCATTAACATCATAAGAGAAGGAAAAAATAATGGAGGTTATGACTCCATAAGAGGGGAAAGACAAGGGAGGTTAAGTATTTTAAGGAAAATTATTAACCCCGATTTGAAGTTTTTGAAAAAATGTGAATGGGCTGATAAGCCAAATTGAATCACCTTTGCTACCTTGTGCTCCCATTATTTGCAAACTTAGTAGCTATGGAACACGACAAGGAAATACATGAAAACATAATTAGAAGTGAATTTTGTTATGATGTCTTTATGGGCTGTATCCTTGTGGACACGTGTGTCAAACGTGGGAGCATAAAGGATGCACACAATGTGTTTGACAAAATCACGAAACAAAATGGCAGTTCCTTTTACTGCAATGATTTTATGATATTCAATGCACGGGCATGGAAAAGAGGCTCTACAACTCTTTGAACATAAGCAAAAACCTGGTGTGTGGCCCAGTAATGTCATATTTGTTGGTGTTTTGTCCACATTCTGCCATCCAGGCCTTGTGGATGAGGGCTTAAACGGCTTTGGTGTCATGACAACATTTTCACATCACATTTGAGAAATAACACTATTTCTGCAAGGTTGGCCCTCTTGGTCATGCTTGGTGGTTGGATGAGGCCCAAAACTAAATCAACAAAATGCCAATAAAACGCAATGCTATTACCTGGGTATATTTGCTCATTGCCTGTAGAAATCATAACATAATGCTAGGAGAATGTATTGCAGACCATTTTTTAGGTTCAAACAACAAAATTGCTGCTCATGATGTGCTTCTGTCAAATATATATACAATAGTGGGTAGGTGGGATGATGTAGAAAAGGTGCAAAAAGCTATGAAATCCAATTGGGTGAAAAACTCCAAGGCTGCAGCTGGATCGTCGATGAAAATGCCGATGTTTCCTCAGGAGCAAGAGATAAAACCCAAATTTAAAGAAAAAATATTTATTTTGGGAGAAATGCATGTGCAAATGAAAGATGCTGAGTATGTTCTGCTTACAAACTTTATTCTGCAAATGTTTATGAGGAGCAGAAGGAATACATTCTTTGCGACCATAGTGAGAAGCTAACCATTGTATTTTGTTTTCTTTACTCATCCCCTAGAACACCTATCTGGATTGTCAAAAACCTTCACAAATGTGGTGACTTTCACTCAGCTGCCAATTTCATCCTCAAGTTCATCAGTATTGAATTCCTCCTCAAGATCCTATCATTTAAACGTTTTTGTTGAGCATGTATAGTGAAATTGTATATTTTGTTGAGAGGAACTTGGTCTAGTTCACATTCTTGAATAGATATTAACCTGCATGCAACATTCTCGAAGAACAAACCGACCAATATCGCATGCCAAGCAGTACATATAAAAAATATTCTAATGACTAGAAGTGAGATAATTTGCAAGCCTCACTTTACAACTGGAATCTTCAAGGAGCCCCACTACATCATTTGCTACAAATTCCAAGCTTTATACTTTAAAGACATTTCTTACGTATAGTTGATGGACAGGATTAATCGTGTTTGGATTTTTCAGATTACAATTTACTAGAAGGTGCCAAAACATAGCCCTAAATCCAATCAACGACCTTCGTATTTGTGCTGCTTGGGTTAATCAAAGTTATCCCCTTACTCATGCAATCTCATAGCAATGTTCTGATATAAATCTTCACAATCATTCTGATCATGTAAATTTACATGCAAGCCACTCTGGTTAAGGTGGTTTTCAAATGGGAACTTCCTAGCCACACTTACAATATGACAAGAGCATTTTAAACATCAACATAATCTTTGTGTTTTTTTTGGAAATGCTTCTTATAATAATTTAATGTTGTCCTTTGGTTAAATGGTTGTGCCTATATTGAATGTTAAACATCAATAAAATGTTCAGAAAATCATTTTAAAATTCTTCTTTGTCATAAATTATAAGAATTAAATCAGTGTTATCAAAAAATGAAATTGCTTAGTAATCATCCTAAAAAAACCAGATTAAACTAGTGATCTAAAAAAAATGCATTGGTTATAACAACTATAACCACAAAGAATCACATAAAATTAGTTGATATTTAGTTGTTGTTGCAACTTCTTTGATTACAAAATTTCAGAAAAAACTTTTAGTTTTTGGATAACAATAATCTCAATAACTACATTGTCAGAAAAAATGTAGGAAACATAATTCTGCAAATATCAATTCCACAACAAAACCATGAAAAAAGGATAAAAAAAAACATAGGAAAAATCAAACTTTGCATTCTGACAATCATGACTAAAATAAGT